>JAJEJO010045239.1:178009-238898 GCA_020662805.1 Glaucomys volans
AAATAAATAAGTAAATAAATAAATAAATAAATAAATAAATTCAAAAAATCTCAAATGGCAACAGATGAATAAAAAAAAAAAAAAAAAAAAAAAGAAGTGGGGCAATTGCCTTGACTAACCTAACCCTGTTGTTCAGAAGCCTTTGGAAATGGTTTGCAGAGAAATTGGGAACAGTTTAGAGATGCAGGCTGGAGAAACTCTAAAATGTTGTGAGCAGTGTTTAATCAGCAATTCTGGTAGGAGCTCAGACCAGAATGTTGAGAGTAGTTCAGACAGTATAGACAGTGCTTATGAGGTTCCAGAAGGAAATGAGAACTCTATTGGGAATTGGAGATAATTCACAATGTATTCTGGCAAATAACTTTCTACATTTTGCCCATGTCTTGAGACTTTCTGTCAGGCTGTATTTAAAGGTGATAGACTAATCTGGTAGGGAAAATTTCAAGGCAGCACAGCATTCTTATGGTGGTGTGGATATTGCTGGCAGCTTTTAGCCAGGTTTTTTTTTTTTTGTTTTTTTTTTTTTTTTTTTTTTTGGAACCAGGGATTGAACTCAGGGACACTCGGCCACTGAGCCACATCCCCAGCCCTATTTTGTATTTTATTTAGAGACAGGGTCTCACTGAGTTGCTTAGGGCCTCACTAAGTTGCTGAGGCTGGCTTTGAACTCGCGATCCTCCTGACTCAGCCTCCCAAGTTGCTTGGATTACGGGCGTCTGCCACCACGCCCAGCTAGCCAGGTTTACTGTGATAAATAGGAGCAGATAGAGAGCTGAAAGATTTAAAAATTTGCAGTTTGTCCAAGGAAGATGTGGTTGCTGAAGAGATCATCATCGCTAAAGAGAAGCTAAATACTTTGCACAGAGACAATAGGAAAGATGTCTTGAATGCATCTCAAGAGTCAGCAGGAGCACATTCATGGCAGCTCAAAGGTATAAAGTGAAAACTCATTTAAGAGATCATGGGGGGAAACTGCTTGTTGGGCTCACTAAAAAGTTATTCCTCCACGATTCATCTCACTGTGCTCCTTCCTCTGTGTTGGTACTCAGAGGCTTCCACTCTTGTTCAAAGGGAATGGACTACAGCTCAAATTGGTGGCAGATTCTAATGTCATCCATGAGGTTCTGGTTCTGCAGGAATGCTGGATGTTGGAGTTAAGGGGCTATGGAGGCTTCCAATGAAATTTCAAAGGAAGGACTGGGAAGCCAGGCAAAGTGTATCAGAACTTCCCCCAAACTTCCTTGGGGGAAGTTCTTGAAAGGGCAATGCATGAAACTGTGAGAATGAAACTGAAGAGCTGGAATGAAGACCCCCTAGAATTAAGAGATGCCAAGAACCTGGAATATATGCTGATGAAAGCTTCAGAAAGCAAGCAGAGCCAGACCAAGAGAGAGGCCATGTGGTCTGCAACTTGAAAGGCCACAGGGATGGAGCTGCACAAGTCATTTGGAGAGCACATCTTGCTACCATGTGCCCCAGATGCCAGACATGGAGCTCTATGACTTGCTTTCCCAGCTGGGTTTCAACCTTAATTTGGTGCCATCCCTTCTTTTTATGGTGCTATTTCTTCCTTTTGGAAAGGAAATGTTTCTTATGTGCTATTGTATATTTGATATATGTAATTTGCTTTTGATCTTTACAGGGGCTCACAGCCAAGAGTTTGCCTTGAGTTTCAGTGGAAATAGAAATTTAGTTTTGCCACATGAAAAGCATTGGAAGATGTGACTGCACAAAATGTGAATATACTTAATGTCACTGATATGTATACTCAAAACTGGTTAAGATGACTATCTTAGCCAGTTTGAGCAGCTATAGCAAATTATCATAGACACATTGACTTAAACAGCACACATTTATTTCTCAAAGTTCTGGGAGTCAGCAAGCCCAAGATCAAGATGGCAGTAGATGGTGTCTGGTGAGGACCCACTTCCTCATTTGCAAATGGTTGTCTTCTCTTTGAATCCTCACATGGAGAAGAGAGAGAGTGGTGGGAGGGGGCTTCTTTCTCTTGCCTGGTCTTTTAGGGGAATTAATCTCATCATGATCAAGCTACCTCCTCAAAGACCACATCTCCAAATACCATAATAGTATGGTATTAGGGTTTTGAAAGATGAATTTGGGGGAATAAAAACATTCAGTTATTATCAGTGGTTACTTTTAAATTATGTATATTTTACTATGCTTAAAAGTTAAAATTAAACAAAAAAATAATACCCCTTCATTCCTTTCCCAGGAACACTGTAGAAAGGGTGATGAGCTACCACACCTGATCTTGAAAAGCCCTTCTGAAATCATTTCTTTAAAAGCCTTTCTTGGTGACTTTAATCTATTTTATTTGAATTTTCTATCTATGTTAATAATTGACCCTCTCATGTTTTTTTTCTAGCTTCAAATTATTGGCAATGCATAACCTCATATAGCATTATACACATTTTTGTTCATTAAGTGGCTCTTGTCGAATATAGCCTGAGTTCTGAGCTAGTCCTTAAATTCCTTGAGCCTTTGTCTGTCTCACAGCTCCTAACTTCATATTAGATTTGTAGTTTATCTTTTGCAAATGCTTGTTCATCAACCATCCATACCAGCAAAGACTTTACCAAAGAGCAGTACAAGATTACTGAAGTCAAGATTGCTTTGAATTTGAATTTGTTACATTCTGCACTTTTCTTAGCCCTTCTCTATTTTCCATCTTGATACAACTCTGAGATTTTCTGTCCTCCTACAGACTATGAAAGTACCATGTCTTCATGACCTGTGAATTTTGAGTCCCTGGTTATTCCTGAAAATCAAAAAGATCTCTTTTAGCTCAGGCTTCCTTCATCTGTGTCACACACAGGCCTGCTTTTAAACACAGCATGTGTTCAGGTCTTTTGAAGAAACTGCCTTTCAGTTATCCCATTCAGTAGTGTCAAACCTTTCCCACTTACTCCCATTAGGTCTTTGGTTGGAACCGTTAAGACTGTGGGGACTCTTGCAGATGGACAAAATGCGTTTTGCCTTGTAAGATGGACATGAGCTTTGGGGGGCCAGGAGTGGATTGTTATGGTTTAGATGTGAGGTGTTCCACAAAAAGTTCATGTTAGGCAATGCAGGAGTGTTCAGAGGTGAAATAATTCAATTATGAGAGCAGAAAATAATTTGGGGATCACTTTCAAACTTACTCTAAATAATGACTGATCATCATTAACTTTATTTAGTTTGTCTTTCTTCCCTGCTCCATATTTCTTACCCTTCAAACATCTAACTGACCTCTTCTATCCAAACTCCAAACTAGACATTTACTGTAGTAAAATCACAAAGTGCTCAAGTGTTTCCCTGCCTCAACAATTCATTTCCAGAATTATAATGTATTTACTCTTCCTAAATTTTTCTGAACTTCTTAAGCTTTCATGTAAGAACACCAAGCTCATTCTGTACGTGGGAAGGAATACAGCATGAAAATTCCTTTGTAGGTAAGTATGAGGAAATGGAGCACTGAACATCTATTCAAGGCATAATGATCTGACAATTGTTCAAACCCCTCATGGAAAAAAAATCAGGAGAACTTGTTATTGCTCCAAAGTATACTTTGATTTTGATAATTCCAGTGCAAGAAAAAAGTTATTTCTTGTTATTACATATTACTTTTGTTCAATTCAAACAACCTATATAAGAGCAATAACTTTCCCATGCTAATTTTTTGTGCCCTTTTTAAAAGAAGAGTTAATCAGAGGCCCTAAGACCTATAAGTCATTTAATAATGCTCTCAATTGATTTATTTAGCAAAATTTTGCATGGGCCCCCTGATTTTAGCTCACACTGGAAATGAATTACACAGGGCCTGTTTTTAGCAGGAAGTTGTGATTCTCTGCTTTAACCTGAACATCTTGATTTACAGGATACATGTCTGCCCATAAAGTATGTGGTATGCTTTGGAAGAACTTACAATGACTGTTAGTAGGATCCTTAAGAAGTCCTCTTTATGTAAATATAAAATAAGTAGTACTTTATGCTTAGCATTTTCTTTTCTGTTGATTTTTGAGGTAGAGCAGATGGGAAATAGAAGCTTCCTTTAGCCCACATGAAAGAGGTAAGAATAGAAGACAGAGGGTTTTATTTGTTGTTCATGATGTGTTTCCAAAGTGATGTTTTAGGGTAGGAGAATTTCCTCTTTAAAGAAAAATGGAGTGAACACACTCCTCAAAGCTAAATAATGAATGACACCAAAATCCATTTTCACCAGAAGGTTTGAGGGTAATTTGAAGCAGTCCTGATGTGCCCTGAGATTATACTATTCAGTGCTCCCTTAGGAAAAACAAATGTGATGGAGAGCGAGGCAGAGGTGTGTGGCACATTTGTGTGTGTATGTGTGTCCTCATGGGATTGGTTCAGGTGGACTGAACAAGTCCATGATGAGGATGGTATAGAAAACTTCAAAAGAAGACCACTTCCTGTTGGCCACTTTATCAATAAGTTGATCCTTAATTGTTCGTACCCAGATGTTCAGCACAAAAGGAAAACAGCTTTATAAATCCAAATCTGTAATACATTAAGATGACAAAGAATCACATTCAAGCAGTCCCTGTGCTTCTAATATTATTTTACGATGAGGGAATAATGTGTCTTTTCTAGATATCTGATACCCTAAAAAGTTGCTCAATACCACGTTAAACAAAACTTACATCTGCTTCCTATGCACCACGAGCTAAACCCTTTCTTAGAGTTTTTGGGTTCCATGGGAGAATTACAATATTGCTTAAAAATGTGTGAGCTGTGAATTCATCTGTGTTATTACTAACTATAAACCACTTTATGGCAGTTATACAACTCTGTCCAGGATGGACAGAGACTGCAAACACATGTTTATGTCCTCCCTCTTCCTGGATGTGAGATTCGAAAGACTCCCATAAAGTTAGGATGAGACTCCTCCTTGAATGAGGGAGTGATGATTATTCTTTCAAGGTGTAGGAGAGGGGCTTGAACTATGCTCTGTAGAGTCCTCTGGTGAAGGAAGAGGATAGCATGTGGTTGGAGGTTAGGCCAGCTGTAGCCACAGCTGGTTTATCTTTGCATCTTCTACACATTAGGCTCATGAATATGCTTTTATTTGAATTGACTCTAATGGCAAAACATTAAAAATCTGATTTTGAACATTACTGTTGTTAATATTAATTCTTGACGTCCTATCTCCTGCTCTCCTTCTGTGTCTTCTGTCCTTGTTCTCTTGGTTTTTACTTCAATCAATCAATCAGTGCATCAGTCAATCAATTAGCAGAGCCTCTATGCCTCCTTTCAGAGAGTTTAAGTTGTGTTAGAAATGAATAAGAATACCAACTAAGCTCAAAGTGTTTTTGCAAAGTCCTTCTCACAACCCCATAATCTCCTTTTCTTCATCTTTTCCACTTGGATTTCTACTTTGATCTCTCCTTTTTTACCCCAGTACTCTGCTTTGATTCTAAAATTCTTTCTTTGACCTCCACCTCCTCTTCTCTCTTCCTCCTCCTTTCCCTCTTCTCATCAGACCTGGGACGCAAATGATAGTGAGGCAGAGGAGTTAGTGAGGATGAAAAGTATAGGTCTATGATAGAGCCACAGCTAGTCTCTCCCTGTTTAGTGTGTCCTAATCTGTCTAACATTTGCTGAATCTTAGTTTTACCTATTTAAATCATGTACAATGTGTATGAAATTCTTCAGAGCAATGAAAAGAACATTTCTAGCTTCAGGCAACCTGTTATGCTGGCCAATGTGCCTTCTGATACCCTAGATGCTGCTCCTGGATTTTCTTCTCAACTTGTCCCCTGCCCCAGGCATTGCAGCACATCACTGAGAAAAAAATGAATTCCAGTGGATATTGAATAGGATTTGGCAGTTGTTCTTGATAATGGGCCATCTAGTAAATATTTTAAGCTTTGCAGGCTATACGGTCTCTGTTGCAACTATTCAACTCTGCAGTTGCAGGACAAAAGCAGCTGTAAGCAATACATAAAATGAATGGACTTGACTATATTCCAGTAAAACTGTATTTGTGCTAAAAATGAAATTTGAAGTTTAAATAACTTGCATGAGTCACAAAATATTGTTTTCTTTTGTTTTTTCCTGACAACCTGAAAATATTAAAAAATTCTTAACTAGTAGGCTGAGACAAAAAACAAAAATCAGGCAGTGAACCAGATTTATCATGAGGGCTATAGTATGTAGACCCCCTAATTTAAAGAACAAGCTGTTACTGGTAGGAGATTTTCTGGGTGGCATGGGTGGCAACTCTTCAGCATGAGTTTGGTGGGTCTTTTAAACTATGATATGTCTTAAGGCTCCTTTATAGCATTTAATCATCCCAAATCACAAATGAAAGAGAAGATTCCATCATAAAAAGAACTGAATGCTACTCAGGAAATCACCTTCACACATCATCATCTCCACAAGTCACTTTCTAAATTCCCATTTGTGAGGCACTGACCACAGGTGGGCTCCTCCTGTGCGATGCTTTCTATCTGCAGTTATCTTCATCTGGGAAGGAGTCTGGAATGGGCTGCTACATAAACGATGTCACTCTCTGCTATGCATGACACCTGAAGGAGGGATAGCAGCAGGATCAGACAAACATCCTGTGAGGGGGAAAAAAAAGACATTCAGCCACTGACAGAGGCTTTCCATAGCTAGAACCAGTAACATCAATGACCCAAATCTAAAATGAAGCTGAAAATTCACAATTTGAACCAGTGACCTCTACAATTATTTATACCATGCTCCAATCTTCCTCCCTTCAGTTAAAAACTGTCTTCCAAGGACAGTGAAATTTCTGGAGCATGCCCTTCGTAGTACACACTAGCAACACTCTGCTTTTCACCTGAGAGTACTTTGATCACTTTGAAAACACAAAGGGCTTTGACAAAAGGCTAAAAGTAGGACTGGCTTCCTGTGAGCTTTCCACCAAAGTTGTTGCTTTTAGAACTGGAGTCTACAAGTCATATCCCAGCAACAAAATGACAGTGTCATTTGAACAGCAGAAAATTGAGGAAGAAAATTGAATTCTGAAGTCAAAGAAGAACAAAACACAGAATCAAAGGACCTTGCTTATAAGTGAATTCTGTTCTATCTCGCTTTCTCATTTATCTCCTCTTTGTTGTTGTCAGACTATGTTCCCAACAAGTTATCTGTACTAGGAAGTTTTACTTGAAAGCAATGTGATATCTGGAGGAAAAAAAGCAACAATATACAACTTGAAGAAGTGACAGGTTTTCATAGAAATTAAAAGAATCTTTTTTTTTTTTTTGCACAACTTGAAAAAATTCTATGCAAGGACACTGTGTTAATGCAAGAAGTACCCAACTTATACATGGATTGCGAACCAAAGTTTCCTTGTGTATTATTTGTTTGTGACTTGGAAAGCAGTTACCCATAGGAACAGTATTATCGGTAGTAGGCAGAGACCAGCACTCTGTCACAATGGTTTATGTAATTCAGTGTCATACATTTGACACAGTAAAATGACACAATTAGAGTTTCTCAGACTGAAGTAAGTGAAAGCATGTTAATGAATAATACCTGATTCCATAGAATAAACATGGTAGATGGAGATGTGTGGGAAACAAAGCAGAGCAGAATTACAGGATCAAGTGTACCTGTTGCATGGCAGCTTTTTGAAATAGACCCCACTGACCCCTTCCAGGCTAGGACAACTACAGAAACTCAGCTTTATCTAAGGTGCATATTCCCTTCTTGTTGGGGTAGAATGAAAGAAACAACCAAAAGGTGTTTGGAGATTGGAAGAGACCAAGGAGACATAACAACTACGTGCAATGTGGGATCCTAAAACAGTGAATAGCATTAATGGGAAAAATCAGATACAGTATTTTAATAATGATTTAAGTATCAGTATTAAAATAATGATACTTCCAATTTTATATGGAAGAAAGTGAAGTCAGAAGCTTTTGATGGAAATTAAACTATGAAATAATCAGTATGTTCACATCCATCTCAATCTTTCTTCTCCAACTTCCATTTTGCTAAAAGATAAGGGGATTGCCGGGCGCAGTGGGGCACGCCTGTAATTCCAGCGACTCAGGAGGCTGAGGCAGGAGGATTCCCGAGTTCAAAGCCAGCCTCAGCAACGTAGGGAGGCCCTAAGCAACTCAGTGAGACCCTGTCTCTAAATAAAATACAAAATAGGGCTGGGGATGTGGCTCAGTGGCAGATTGCCCCTGAGTTCAATCCCTGGTTCAAAAAAGAAAAAAAAAATTAAATTAAAAATAAACAAAAGATAAGGGGATCTCTGAATGTTGTTTCCACATTGGTCATAAGTAGAGATAAGAACAAGAATAAGGCTAGAAGAAGTCAAGGATTAGTATAAAAAGGGTTTTCTTTAGATATTTCCACATCTGAATTGAACATCTCATAGAAGCAGATCAAATTGTGACCCACACTCGACCATGTTTGGGAGAAGCTCAGGGTGGGACTGAGTTTTGCTAATAGACATTTTCATTAATTTTATGCCTGAGTCTTGTTCTAAGGTATAAAGTGCCTGAACCCAAGATACTGGCTGGCTAGGAGCATTTACCGCTCTCTGGGATCAGTGTCAGACTTAGTATCATTTTGACACAATGTGCAATTTCCCAAGCCTTTAAAAAATTCATGCCAGGGGCTGGAGTTGTGGTTCAGCGGTAGAGTGCTTGTCTAGCACATGTGAGGTACTAGGTTCGAAGGTATTATGTCCTCTACAACTAAAAAACAACATTTAAGAAATATCGTGCCATTTACAGATGGAAACAAACTATTATATTAGTGTGAAAATACTCCGTCAGTATGACTAGTGGTATTGCATCTCTTTCTGCTTTAGTTGGGAGTGAGCTCGTGATGAAGAGGGCGAAGGCAGATGAGGAGCATGTTCTTTAAGAGGACTGACTACAACAGCAGATGGAGACTTACTTGATGGCCGTTTTGCTGAGGGCCAGTCATGCTCTCCTGTGTATGAACAAATAGAAGTTAGGATATTGGTACCAAGAGGACTTTCTAAGCCACATACACATGCACACTTTTAATGGGGTTTTTATGACTGTTGCTGCCTTTATTTCCACTTCAGAGAATGGAGTCTAGGGAAAAATAAGGGCAGGATATGTATGCAGGGAAGAAAGCTGGAAGGAGGGGGGACGGAGATGCTCAAAGTGAAAGGATCCAGAAAGAGAAGTCTGCATGTAGCACAGAAGCATGGAAGCTTCCTCTAGTCCATAATTATGTCTGAAACTGGTTTTTGTTGTGTCCAATTGTCTGAAAACAAAAGGTACTTCAAGAAGGAGCTGTAGTTCTCTAAAGCAAGCCCAGAAACAAAATAAACATTTGTCAATCATTGCTATTGCTGTTCTGGAGAGCTACAGAACATATAGTGAGAGAGACTTTGGCATCTACTAGAAAAATACTTGCTCCATGCAGTAAATCTGCCCAGTCCCAATTTGGCCCAGTCCAGCTATGTAAAGGGTATGATATTTGTATGTAGGAGTCACCCACGCCAGGAATACACATGAATTGTTGGAATCTGGTTTTTTTGTGTGTGTGGTAGGGTACTGGGAATTGAACTCAGGGGCACTCGAGCACTAGCCACATCCCCAGCCCTATTCTCTATTTTATTTAGAGACAGAGTTTCACTGAGTTGCTTAGTGTCTCACTTTTGCTGAGGGTGGCTTTGAACTCTGGATCCTCCTGCCTCAGCCTCCAGAGCAGCTGGGATTACAGGTGTTGTTCCCACCTTGGAACCATTTTTATAGTAATGTTTTATAGCAATGTTTAACTTTTTATTTTGAAATAATTTTAGATTTAAAGGAAAGTTGTAAGATAACACAGAAAGTACCTGGTCCCAAGTTCGGTTGTTTCTCAATGTTAACATTTTATAAAACCACAGTACCATTATCAAAACCAGCAAATTAACATTGCTTTAATAACATAAGGTCTCTTTAGACTGCTTTCAGATTTCCCTAGTTTTCCCATTTACCATCTTTTCCTATTCAGGATCTCTTGTTACATTTCATTGTCATGTGTCCATGGTATCCTCCATTCTGGGGCAGTTCCTCAGTCTTGGTCTTTCATGACTTCGGCCTTTTTTTTTTTTGAAACAGGGTCTCCCTAGTTGCCCAGGCTGACCTCAAACTTGAGATCCTCCTGACTCAGCCCATGACTTTGACTATTCTGATGAGTACTGATGAATAAATTTTGCAGACTGTCCCCCTTTGAGATGATGCATTTTGTGCAAGAATACCATCAAAAAATGATATTATACTCTTCTCCATGCTTCATGTTGGGGATATTTAATTTTAGTATGTTTTAATTACTTCTTTAAATCCATGTGAACTCTTGGAACCCCCATTTTATATCATATACTACAGTACTATCATTTTCTTTTCAATTTTTAAATTTTCTTCATACATGTATATGGGGTAATAATGTCTGACTATCATTATTTGATGGAATAAGTTATTTGTTTATTTTTTGACCCAATGCATTCTGGGTTGCTAAAAAGCAAAATTTATGTAGGAAAATAAAAGATACTTTCACCTAGCTCAAAATGATAAATTTTAGAGCTGCGTCTCACTGAAACAGAAACACTAACAAGAGTGCAGAAGGCATTGGAGAATGTTTTTGTGCCCCTTTTGTCATACATAATTCCTGACAGCCTTGTCTCAAGAAGGCAATTTGAAGGTACCCTCAGTGTCTGGAGATAAGATTTCGAACATCACCAAAGGAGGGTGTGTTCAACTGGGAACATGAGTATTCCAGTGTGGAATTCAGAGGCTTTGAGTACTCAGAATTTTTCTAAGATGTATAGGCACAGTTTCTTTGCTTCTAACTGAATCCTTCTTCCTGTTATTTTCTGTACTAGGGAAAAGGGAAAGAACACAAAATCCTCAAGTATTCCATGTAAAAGAGGAATTTCCTCCTGTGTACTATTTCAGAATCACTTTTCTGAGAAAAGCCAAAAACAAACAGTTGTAAAGTTTCCTAAATGTTCATCCTTTCCCCTGGGTGAGCTGTTCTTTAAGATTGGAAATAGTCCCCCTTTCCCAGAACTCTTATGACTCTTTTGTACTTTTCTTAAACCATTACCACACTCAGTTCTCTGTTGTAACTCTATCTCATCTTCCTAGTCTTCTCTACTCAACAGAAACTGCTTTATTTCATGTTGTTATTGAATTATTCTTACATTTTTAGGATTACTAATGATTTTGTGGGTTTTTAAAGAGCCCTTGTTTTGGAGGTCTATACTAACATATTTGTGAATGTCATGATATGATGTCTCAGATGTATGTCAAATATATCCTGGATGGGATGAGAGGGAATGGGTAGCTTATGTAGAGCATGTAGGAGAATATCATTAGCTTAAATCAAAAATGCCTCCTAAAATTATATATATCTTATAAGGGGCCCAACATTATTATTTAATATGCATATACATAGTGAAGTGATTTCTATAGTAAAGCAAATTAACATGTCCAACATCTCACATAGTTAGCTTTTCTTTTTTGTGAAAAAAATCTAAAATCTCTTAATAAATGTCCAGTATACACTATTAGCTATAGTTTTTATGATGTGAATCAATCTCTAAACTTATTCATCCCATGTAATTGTAACTTTGTGTCCTTTGACTTCCATCTCCCCATTCGTCCCCAAACCCTTCAACCACTGTGTAATGGTTACTTTGAATTGTCAACTTGATTGGATTAAGAGATGCCAATGATTAAGAGGCCTCTGGGTGTGTCCATGAGGGCATGTCTAGAAATAATAGAAATGTTGGACAGTGAACTAGAGTGGAGACCCTCTCTAAGCATGGGCAGCACTGCTCAACAGGATGGAATAAAAGTTGGAATAATAAGGAAGCAGATGCAGATGCAAGCCCAACTCTTCTTGAATGGGATCTTTTTTTATGATTTATTTATTTATTTATTTTTGCAGACTGCATTTTGATTCAATGTACACAAATGGGGTATAACTTTTCATTGCTACGATTGTGCACAATGTAGGTTCATACCATTCCTGTAATCATACATGTACATAGGGTAATGATGTCTGTCTCATTCCACCATCTTTCATTCCCCCCCTACCCTCCCCCCTCTCATTTCCTTCTATGTAATCTAAAGTTGAATGGGTTCTTGATTGCTGCTTTGATTGTCTGAGAATATTGGACTCTCGCTCCTTTCACTCTTCCAAAGCAGTGATTCTCCAGGTAGTTTCCAGAAGCCTTGGTGTTGGACTAGGGTAGCACTATTAATCCTTCTTGTTCTGGGGCTTCTGTGTCTGAACCGCACAGCTGCTGGTTCTTCCGGCTCTCCAGCTGCAGGGGGCCATTGTGGACTATCCAGCTTCTGGTCATGTAAGCCATTCTAATAAATCCCCTTTTATAATTATACTTCCTGTTGATTCTGTTTCTCTAGAGAACCCTGACTAATACACACTGTTATTGTTTGTTTCTGCAGATTTGAGCTTTGGTTTTTTTCCTTAAGATTTCACATAGAAGAGAGATCATGTAGCATGTGTGTGTGTGTGTGTGTTTGTGAGAGAGAGAGAGAGAGAGAGAGAGACTTATTTCACTTAATGTAATGTTCTTCAGATCCATCCATGATGTAGTAAAAAGCAGGATCTCTTTTAAGTCTGAATACCATTACATTGAATTTATAATCTATCCATTTAACTACCTCATGATTGATTTATCCACTACCCATTGATGGATACGTAGGTTGATTCCATATTTGGGCTATTATGAATAATACCATAAAGAACACGAGGTGCTTATCTTCATGAGTTGGTGATTTCACTTCCTTTGTATATGAACTCAGAAGAAGGATTGCTGGGTGGTATGAACTTCTGCAGTGTTTTCCACAGTGGCTTCACAATCTACATTCCCATGTGAGGCTCCCCCTTTTTCCAAACCCCACCAAAACTTATTACCCCTTGTATTTTTGATAATAGCAATTCCCATAGATATGAGGTGATTCTCATTTTGTTATTAATTTGAACTGTTGTCATGATCAGAGAAATTGATTGCCTTTCATATACTTCTTAGTCATTTCTATGTAGTTTTTGGAGAAATATGTATGCAGGTCCCCTGCCTATTTTTAAATTGGATTTTTTTGTGTGTGTGTGTTTTTGTCTCTGTGTTGTATGAGTTCCTCACATATTTGTGACATTAACTACTTATCTCATGAATGTTTTGCCAATATTTTGTGCCAATCCAAAAGAAATCAAAAAGACAATCACATTTACAATGGCATCAAAAAAGCATACAGTATTTTTATAAAATCTTTAATTCGAATTATATTACAAAACAAAAGTTAACAAAACTGTATGATACTGGCATAAAAAGAGACACAGAGATCAATGGAATAGAATAGATCCAAGAAACAAATCACAAGCATGTATATTCAACTAATTTTCAACTTTTTGAAGAGGTGAAGGATAATTTCTTCACTAAATGGTGCCAGAAAACTAGATAACCGAATGCAAAAGAGTGAAACTAGAACCTTATATAATAACATACACAAAAAATCAACCCAGAATGCAGTGACTTAATCCATTTCATCCCATTGCCCCATTTATGGAATATCTAAAAATTTTGAATTGAGCAAAAATTTATACCACTGATTGTAACTTTGAAAGGAAATATTTATGTTTTGGAGTTCTATTCTTTTGAGAAAAGTTAGGTGAATGATAAGTGATAGTAACCATCAACGTTATTAATAATATCATTGATATTATTAATGATAATAAATTTCATAATAAGCACTAGATTACAATTTCCAACCTATTTTAATGCACCTGTGTTAATTTCATGGTAATATTCACAGAATTGAAAACATGGGCCTTTATGGGTTAAACATAAGATCTGAAACCATACAACTCCTAGGGGGAATGCTCTTTGATATTGTCATTGGCAAGGAATTTTTTGGCTACCTCACCAAAAGCACAGGCAGCACAAGCAAAAACAAATTTGAGGGACTATACAAACTAAAAAGCTTCTGCTCAGCAAAAAACAAAACCTAAACCAAAAAAAAAAAAAAATCTTCCGAAGCTTCAAAAGCACAAACCTTACAAAATTTATCTTGACAGTCTCACAGTGAAAACACTTCCAAATTTTTATGAATCCACCTTATCAATAATATATTTTGCAAATCAGACCTTTGGTGTTGCATCTACGACCATCACCAAATTTCAGATCATCTAGGTTTCCTCCCACGTTAACTTCTAGGAGTTTTATAGTTCTGCATTTTACATTTAGGTCCATGATCCATTTTGAGTTAATTTTAAGTGAAAGACATAAGGTCCATGTCTAGATTCTTTTCTTGCATGGAGATGTTCAATATCCCAGCACTATTCATTGAAAATACCACCTTTGCTAATTGTGTTGCCATTGCTCCTGTGTTAAAGTATAGTTGACTATATTTATTTGTCTATTTCTGGGGTATCTATTATGTTCCATTTGTCTATTTGTTGATTCTTGCACCAATATGACATTATCTTTACTGCAATAGCTTTATAATGCATCTTAAAGTAGGGTCCTGAAAGTTTTCCACCTTTGTTCTTAAATATTTTGTTAGTTATTCTGGGTGTTTTGCCTCTCCCACACAAATTTTAGATTCAGTTTGTTGATACTCACAAAATAACTTGCCAACATATTGACTGAATCTGCACATCAAGTTAAGAAGAGCTGACACTGTGCAAACATTGGGTCTTTTTACCCATGAATGTGTACCCTCCATTTATTTAGTTCTTCATTGATTTCTTTCATGAGAGTTTTATAGTTTTTCTGACATAGATTCTGCATATTTTGTTAGATCTGTACCTAACTATTTCATTTTTGGGCAGGCAATGCTTTTGTTATTTTGTACAAATTATTTTCTGTTTAATCAATTAATGATATGTAAAGAAAAAGTTCATTTTACCTTCTCTTAGTCCTTTCTGAAGGGATATTATTTCCCTTCTTTCTTTCTTCTTCCTGCTTTTTCTTTTTCTGGAGTGTGTGTGTGTTGTGCTAGGAATTAAACCCAGGTCCTTGTGCATGCTGGGAAAGTACTATGCCCCTGAGCTGTATCCCCAACCCTATTTTTTTTTTCTTCTAAAGAACATATTTTAACATTTCTTGAAAGGCAGTTCTGCTCGCAAAAAAATTCTTCAATATTTGTTTGTCTGAAAATGTGTTTATTAAAGGATAATTTTTTTTAGGGTATGAAATTCTAAGTTGTTGTTTTCAACACTTTGAATATTTCACTATACTCTCTTTTTGGCCTGTATGGTTTCTGAGAAGCCGGATGTAATTCTTATTTTTGTTCCTCTGTAGGTAAGATGTTTTTCTCTGTGACTTCTTTCAGGATTTCACCCTTATATTTGATTTCCTGTACTTTGAAAATGAAACGTCTATGTGTAGGGTGTCTTTAGTGTTTTCCTACCTGGTGTCCTTTGAGTTTCTTGGATATGTAGGCTGGTGGCTGACATTGATCTGGAGGAAATTCTAAATCATCATTGTTCCAAATACCTCTTCTGTTCCTCTCTCTTCTCCTTCTGTTTATCCATTCTGTGCGTATTACACTTTTGTAGTTGTCTCCCAGTCCTTAGACATTCATTATGTCCCTCCCTCCCCTCTTGTCATTCTTCAATTTTTGTTTTCTTATCTTTTTAGGTTTCTAACGATATACCCTAAAGCTTAGAGATTCTTTTCTCAGTCACGTCCAGCCTCTTAATGAGCCCATAAGAGGCACTTTTCATTTCTGTCACAGTGTTTTAGATCTCAAGCATCTTGGGGGATTCTTCCTTAGAATGTTGATCCCTACTTACCTTGCCTATCTGTTCCTACATGCTGTCAGGCCATCGAATCTACTCAGTAGAGCCCTTAGCATATTTATCATAGTTGTTTTATGCTTCTAATATGACAATTCCAACGTTCCTGCCATGTTTGGTTGGGATGCTTGTGCTCTGCTCAAATTGTGATTTTTGCCAGTGTGACATTATCCGAATTGCTATAGCTTTACAATAGATCGCAATGTAGGTATGATTGCATGTTTTGTGATTTTGAGTCACACACATATCAGATAAAAATAACTGCTGTAAAGAGGTTTTTAGTAATGCAGTGATGAGGTGTGGGTCAGAGGACTTTCTCTAGTCCAATGAACAGGTCTTGATCTCTGAGTGGGCCTGTGCCTCTGAAATGTAACTTTGGAGTGTATTTTAGTTTTATTTTTTTTAAAATTCCTACCCTTAAGTGGGCTGGAGTTAGATATTTCCCTTCTTCCACATGAAAGTCTAGCACTAAGTGGAATTCAGTATTTTCCTTCCCCCAGATGAGTTAAACTCCAGAATATTCATCTTTGGTTCCAGCATGTTCATCTTTGGTTAACAAGTTTCTGTCTCTCTTTTTGTTGTTGTTGTTGTTCCAATTAGTTACATATGACAGCAGAATGCATTCTGACTCATGGTACACACATGGACAACAACTTTTCATTTATCTGGTCATACACAATGAAAAGTCACATCATTTGTGTAATCTTACATGTATATAGGATAATAATATCCATCTCATTCCATCATCATTCCCATCCCCATACCCTCTCCCATTCCTCCACTCCCCTTTCCCCACTCCTCTCTGCCCAATTTAAAATTCCTCCATTCCTCCCCCAACCCTTGGTACTCCATTATGGATCACCATCCACATATCAGAGAAAACATTTGGTCTTTGGTTTTAGGGGATTGAATTATTTCACTTAGCATGATATTCTCCAACTCCATCTATTTACCTTCGAATGCAATAATTTCATTCTTCTTTAAGGCTGTGTAATATTCCATTGTGTGTGTGTGTGTGTGTGTGTGTGTGTATATATATATATATATATATATATATATATATATATATCACAGTTTGTTTATCCATTCATCTATTTAAGGGCATCTAGGTTGGATTCACAGTTTAGCAATTGTGAATTGAGTTTCTATAAACATTGATGTGACCGTGTCACTGTAATATGCTGATTTTAAGTCCTTTGGGTAATCATATGATCATCTCAATAGACGCAGAAAAAACATTTGAGAAAATATAGCACCCCTTCTTGTTCAAAACACTAGAAAAACTAGGGATAGTAGTTATATACCTCAACATTGTAAAAGCTATCTATGCTAAGCCCAAGGTCAGCATCATTCTAAATGGGGGAAAATTGAAAGCATTCCCTCTATAAACCTGAACAAGACAGGAATGCCCTCTTTCACCACTTCTATTCAACATAGTACTTGAAACTCTAATCAGAACAATTAGACAGATGAAAGAAATTAAAAGGATACAAACAGAAAAAGAAGAACTCAAACTATCACTATATGCTGATGACATGATTTCATATTTAAAGGACCCAAAAAATTCCACCATATAACTTCTAGAACTCATAAATGAATTCAGCAAAGTAGCACAATATAAAATCAAAACCCATAAATCAAATAGATTTCTATACATCAGTGATGAATTTTCTAAATGAGAAGTTAGGAAAACTATTCCATTCACAATAGCTTCAAAAAACCAAAATAAAATACTTGGAAATCAATCTAACAAAAGATAAGAAAGACCTCTACAATGAAAACTAGAGAACACTAAGAAAGGAATTGAAGAAGACCTCAAGAGATGGAAAGATCTCCCATGTTTTTGGATAGGCAGAATTAATATTATCACAATGACCATACTACTGAAAGCTTTATACAGATTTAATGAAATTTCAATAAATATCCCAATGGTATTCCTCATAGAAATAGAAAAAGAAATCATGAAATTCATTTGGAAAAATAAGAGACCCAGAATAGTCAAAGCAATCCAAAGAAGAGTGAAGCAGGAAGCGTCACAATACCAGACCTTAAACTATACTGCAGAGCTATCGTAACAAAAGGGCATGGTATTGGCATCAAAACAGAATGTAGACCAATGGTGCGAAATAGGAGACACACAGACAAACCCACATAAATACGGTTATCTAATACTAGAAAAAGGTGCCAAAAACATACATTGGAGAAAAGATAACCTATTTAACAAATGATGCTAGGAAAACTGGACATCCATATGTAGCAAAATGAAATCTATATCTCACCCTGCACAAAAATCAACTTGAAGTGAATCAAAGACTTAGGCACTAAAACAGAGACCCTGCACCTAATAGAAGAAAAAAATAGGACCAAATCTTCATCATGTCTGTTTAGGACCTGACTTCCTTAACAAGACTCCTGAAGCACAAGAAACAAAATCAAGAATCAATAACTGGGATGGATTCAAACTAAAAAAACTTCATCTCAGCAAAGGAAACAATCAGTAAGGTGACGAGAGAACCTACAGATTGGGAGAAAATCTCTACCACACACACCTCAGATAAAGCATTAATCTCTAGAATATATAAAGAACTAAAAAAAAACAACAAAAAAAAACTTAACACCATAAAAACAAATAGCCCAATCAATAAATGGGCTAAGAAATTGAACAGGCACTTCACAGAAGATATATAATCGATCAACAAATACATGAACAAATGTTCAACATATCTAACAATTAGAGAAATGCAAATCAAAACTAATATTTCATCTCACTCCAGTCAGAATGGCAATTATCAAGCGTACAAGCAACAATAAATATTGGTGAGGATGTGGGGAAAAAGGTATACTCATACATTGCTGGTGGGACTGCAAATTGGTGCAACCACTCTGGAAAAGAAATTTGTCGTAAGAGCAGACCTAATTAAGAACAGAGTAAATGCTCCAGTGTTTTTCAAATGGTTCCTTTTCCTCTCACTCTGCTGGAAGCAAGAGGAGGTTTTCCCTTAATGTGACTGAGAGAAACTTGAGCTCTTAGAGGTACTTCTCAAAAGAGTCACCCTGATGACTCGGTTCCATTGAAGTTATTAAGACTCAGAGTTGCCCACATTGAACCTCCAGCAAATTTGTCAATAATAGCTCAGGTTCAATAATAGTTCACCTACCTGGTACTGGTTCCCAGGGTGAATTTGACTTGTGGGTCGTTGTTCAAGTATGGCAAGACTCTGTATTCTCTAACCGTCTCTCCAATCTGAGGCCAGCCAATTGTTCTGTGTCCTCACCTCTCTTATAGATTCAGGAAGAATTGTAGATTTTTCCCTTTTTTTTAAGCACTTTACTTGTCATTAGGACAGAGTGGGCATTTCCAAGCTTCTTTCCTGCAAAACAAGAAACCAAAACTTGCAACTCCTTTTTACATTTCATTTTTATATGAGTTTGATAGAGTCAATGCTTCTTTAAGCTTGGTTCACATTAAAGGTATTACTTGCATTTTAATTTAAAGTTCTTTCTCTAAAATTTAAAAAATTAACTTTTCATTTTTATATAATTTCAGGCTTACAAAAAGAGTGGCAAAATTACTGTAAAGAAATTTCATCTGTCCCATGCCAGGTTTCCCCAAGTGTTGACATTCTTATCTAATAATATTAACAGTACCCAAACAATAAATAAACATTGATACACTATTCTAAACTAATCAACAGACCTCATTCATGTTTTATCCAGTGACCCACGACAGTCTTCCATCTGGTTCAGGGTTCCCAATATTGCATTTAGTTTTTATTTCTCCAAAGACTTCTTAAACCTGGGTTGGTTTTGTCTGTCTTTGTGATTCGTGACCTTGACACATTTGAATCATTTTGACCAATTATTTTGTAGAATCTTCCTTAATTTTTGTTTGCTTAATAATTATTTTAAGATAAAAATCTGGTTGTACATTTTTGACAAGAATACCATGAAATAATATCCTGTCTTCCATGCATCAGATCAGGAAGACATGATGTTGACACATCCCATTCCTGATAATGTGAATTTTCATCACTTGGTGTCATTTGCCAGGTGCTGTTATCCTTTTCCCAATTGTATTAATAATTATCTTTAAGGGTGATATTTTGAAAATATATAAATATCTTCCTCTCATCATCCCTTTGCCCATTACTTTAGCATCCACTTATGATTCTTGCTTGCAACTCTTCTGACCATATCGTTTGCCAAATAGTGAGTGGGCCCATTATTTCTTCTATATGTATTTTTAAAAATTATATTGTAAGGAAGAGCTGTTCCTCTTCCACATTTATTTATGAAAGTGTTTATATCAGTATGTATGGACTCAAGGTTTTCTATTTTATTTTATGTGTTAAAGTCTAAATTATTGTTCATATTTTTGCTGAAGTTAGCCAAAATTTGGCTGTTCCAAGTCCTTGCAAGTTGGTTCTTGTACTTATTTGCTGCACTTGATTACATTCCTAGGAGATTAAAAAAAATCCAATATCTAAGTTTCTTCCCACATTAATTTAGTCAGAATTGTTTGGGGTGTGACTCAAATATTGATATTTTTTTAAAAAGCTTTCCAGATAACTCTGATATGCAGCCTAGTTTGAAAGACATATCACTAGATATTTTTGTCTGTAAACTTACACACATCCTAAGAAAACACATCTCTGACTTAATATAATACACAGTGGTGTGTGATGTATATGCACGTGTGTGTTTGAAGTGGAAAAATGATTAAATAAAAATAACTAATGATTGCCAATTAAGAAACCCTGGGGGGCTGGGGATATAGCTCAGTTGGTAGAGTGCTTGCCTCGCAAGCACAAGGCCCTGGGTTCAATCCCCAGCACCGCAAAAAAAAAAAAAGAAAGAAAGAAAAGAAACCCTGGGGGAAACTGGGAACCATATGATTTGATTTTATGCCTTTTGCCTTAGTCTGTGAATCAGGTAGGAACAGGCTTCCCACGTAACATAGAAATTCCAAATAGCAGATACTTAAATAATATTGCAGTTTATTTCTTTTTCAAAATAAAACCTGGAAATAGGTTTTAACTCTAGTGTGGCACATACACATGTTTAAATCCTCTTAGACACACGTCCTGTCAGCTCACAGTGACCCCTCTCTCATGTGGTCTTCATCCTTCTGGTATGCAGGTAGGTGCCACAATGTTTGCATTTGTGAAGAAAATGTGGGACTCAGAAGTCTTTTATTTTCAACTCACATTTTAACAAGATTTTAAATTTAATATTATATAGAAAAGAGATAACACATGCATGTAATACTTCATAAACACTTGCGAAGCGAACACACAGGCTAAGAAATAGAGTATTATGGTATTTCATAAGTCTCTTGTGTAGCCTTTCCCAGTAACAATTTATTCCCTCCCCTTGAGGGTAACTGCTGCCATGACTTTTACGCAAATATTTCCTTACTTTATTTTCTTTTTTATTATACCCAAACACTAGAGATGATTTTTTTCTGTGTCTAGATTTTATACAAATGTAATCATGTTATGTGCATTTTTAAGGCTTGTTTATCCTCTAAAATGCTTGAGTCATTAAAATTCCAGTGGATCTCTGCAGTTGATTCATTTTCAATGTTGCATAGTATGCCATTGTGTGGACATATTACAACATGTTAATTCTAGTGTTGGTGGGCATATTGACTGTTTTTGGCTTTCTGTACTTATTAAAATGTTATTATGAAGATTTTGTACATATCCCCTAGTTAACCACGTGCTCATGTTGCTATGGTTTTCCATCAGGGAGAGGGGGATGTTTGTATAATATGGCAAGGATGTCTTCCATTTATGACAACATCTTAATGATTCCAGCCCTACCAGCAGTTACACCAGAGTTTCTGGTACTTACGTCTTTGCCAACACTTGGTTGAAAGACAACTCTTTCAAACTTCAACAACTCTGGCAGAAGTGTAGTGTTATCTCAGTGTGGTTTTGATTTTCATTTTCCCAAGTAAGTACTTAATACCAGACCCCTTTAAAATTGCTTTCTGGCTATGTACACATTACCCTTCATGAAGAATCAGTTCTAGTCTTTTGCTCATTTTAAAGTAATGGTTGAATGTCTTTTGTGATATATTTATTATTCTTTTTCTCTTCTTAATATATTAGTTGTTCTTTGTTGTTACTTTTGCTGCAAATATTTTCTTACCCCATTTTATGACTTATCTTTTCCACTATTTTTATGTCATTTTATGAACAGAATAAAATGAATTGTAATGTACTCAAATTTAACAATGTTTTATGGTTTGGTGCTTTTATGTCTTGTTTATGAAATCTGCTTACATCACAATATAATGAAGATATTATTTTTTTTCTAAAACTATAATTTTATCTTATAAACCTAGACCTTTAATCCATCTGTGATTGATTTTGTGTTTGATGTGAAATAAGGATTGAATTGAAAAAATAATTTAACTTTTGAAAAGCTAACTATCCAAAGACCATTTCTTTTAAAATGTGTTTTTCAAGTTAAATATCTATGGGTGTCAGGTGTTGGGGTGGGAGAGAAAGAATGACAGTTGGGTGGGGTGCATGGGATTTTTAGTGTGATGATACCTTGCTGTATGAGATAGTAATGATGGACATTTGTCATGATGACATTTGTCAATGTCATTTGTCAATCATTTGTCAATGATGACATTTGTCAATGTCATTACACATTGGTTAAAACAATGCTAAGAGTCACTCCTAATGTAAACTATGGATTTTAATTTAAACAATATACTAATATTAGCTCTTCAATTGTAAAAAAAAATTGCTACAGTTGTAAGATATAAACAGAAGAAGAGGGTGGGATGAAGCAGTATATGGGAATGCCATATATTCTACTTTCTGCTCAAATTTTTTCTGTACAAACACCTAGAATTTCAAAATAAAGTCCATTATGTGCCACTTCTATTATAAAGGACATGTGTGACATAGGTATGGGACCATTTCTGGATATCTCTTCTCTTCCACTAATTTTTTTGTCTATATCTCATTAAAAATCTTGTTTGTTGTTGTGGTCACAGCATTCTAATATATCTTACTGTCTGGTACTGCAAATTTTTCTATCTGTCTTGATTTTGAAATGGTTCATTTTGACTTTTTGCATTTTCATACATGAAGGTTTCCATTTAATTTTAAAGGTTTTCTGTTTGACTCTGTCACATAACAATACAGTTTACTTTTATTTTTATTTTTTAAATTCTGAGACTTTGCTCAACTCTGTTACTAAATTTAGTAGTTTGCCTGAGAATTCTTTGGGGTTTCCTATGCACATCTTTGTGTCACCTATGTATAATGGCAGTTTGTTTCTTCCTCTCTTATTCAGCTTCTTTTAAAAACATATTTCATTGCTGTGCCTTTGGTGCTGTCCAGGTCTCCAGTGCAATGTTGAATACAGGTGGTCCACACCTTGTGTTCTGTTCTCTTTTCTCATCCCTGAGAGAAAGATTAAAAATTTTTCATCATTGAGTATAATATTATGTTTCCTGCAGGATATTTTTTATTTCTTGTCAATCCCTTTTTTCAGATTAAGGAAGTTCACTTCTATTTCTAAAGGCCTAAGAATTCTTTTTTTTTAAGATCACATTGTTGAATTTTATCAAGCTATTTTATTGTATTTCTGCCCCTAGGTAGAAGAGAAGCTGAAAACTATAGTCATTATTAAACACAGCCATTAACCTAGTTAAAACTCATAAATATAATATTCCTTAAATAAGAGAATGGGCCACGGGACCACTATTAATCTCTGCTACACAATATATAGTAACCTTTCACTGTCTAGAAACATTTATTTGTTTATTTTTGGCAGCCCTTAGGTGTGGAAATACTCCAATTTTCTGAAGATCAAAATATATTTATAGCATACCATGGGTCCTAAATCCTAAAATCCTAAGGACAAGGTTTCCTGATGATTTTGTCCCAGGATCCAGAGCCCTAGATTAGGGATGGAACTTGCCAGAACTACAGATTTCCTTTAACCCTAGGCGTATGATGTCGTGCAGACAGCAGGCAACCGTTTCACTGTTGCTCCTGGTCTCTGATTCTCATCTGCATAGTCCTCTGTTGTATTTTTAACTTAATTTGAATATCATGTCTGGAGCTCATTTAGTAGTTCCTAGGTTACTCAGAGAAAGACAATTTCAATAAATGGCTAATGGAATTGAATTTTAATAAAAGTGGTTACAGTTTAAATTTTAATAAAGATTACTGCATTGCATCTCTTAAAAGCCTAAGTGCTCATCCTCACTTGGCCCTTTTCCCTTCAAAGTTAGTAAAGCAGAATCTCCAGGTTTTGAGAAGAACCCTGAATTTGCCCTCAGGAGGTGGTTCAGCTTCTGCCAAGGATGTGGCCTCAGTGGGCTCAGTTTTTCAGGTTTGGCTCCTCACTACAGGTCTTGGGTCCCCGAGTTTAGTTGGACAAACCAAGTGCATTAGCTCATGATGGCCTATATTTACATAAAATAACACTGAAACAGAAATCCTGAAGTATTTCATAAAGTTAAAATTAGGAATTTATCCCAGAGTCAAACAACATTTAGTGTAAGTTTGCCATTTTACTTATTTAAAAATAAATTCTTTCTTTAGGTTGTAGATGGACACAATACCTTTATTTTATTTATTTTTATTTAGTCCTGAGGGTGGAAGCCAGTGCCTCACATGTGCTAGGCAAGTGTTCTGCCACTAAGCTATAACCCCAGCCCTCTATTTTATTTATAATCCCATGTTTTGACTTTAATGATTCTAAAAAAAAGAACACACTTTTATGGATTTGTGCATTTAAGAGTTCTTAATATTTCATCTTCAAAATGATTGTTTCTCTTGCCAAATTATCCTGTTATTTCTTATGGGTACCTGCAATAATTTTCCTGTAGGTATATGTGAACTCACTGGCAGACATAGACACGTATCTTTTCCCCTCAGTGATTCAGATGGTATGAAAACTATCAAGCAGGTACTGTATCAGTATGCAGATTTTCTGTGCATCCCTGAGGACATGAAAAAATATACTGACCTTTAATCTTGAGTTGGGTTCACAGCCAGCAAGAACTATATTATTTTAGAGTTAAGTACTTTTCTGGGTGGAATCAGAGAGGTAGGGTTGGGGAAAAAACCTGTTTAAACAAAGAGATAGTATATGAAGATTTTAAAAGTTTGACAGAGACATATTCCAGTAGCCAACAAGTCAGGGCACACCCCTGTGTGC
The DNA here is from genome assembly GCA_020662805.1 of Glaucomys volans. NCBI lineage: Eukaryota > Metazoa > Chordata > Mammalia > Rodentia > Sciuridae > Glaucomys > Glaucomys volans. Next base: position 203,000 of record JAJEJO010045239.1, read on the forward strand.
ACACACCAGCTGTGGGGAGTCTTAGCTATGCAGACCCCTCTCTCAAAGCATTAGCCAGTGATCTTAGAATATTGATACAGATTGTGGTAGGCAACTGGTTTGTAAACTGTCTATTGTCTTCAAAACATCTGTGGAATCCAGGACATTTTCTTTCAATATTCCATTATTAGCTTTTTGTCTTGTATATGTCAGTTTTTTCCCTGAAAGGTATAATTTAAAAGTGTCATTAATAATATATTCTGACTTTTAGGTTAAGTGAAGTTATACCACATACAACTCCTATTAAGTTCTTCCCTTTGAAAAAAGGAACAAAGAATAAATAATAAAAGATTGACTTTCTTTTCAGAACTATTGTCCAATTTAAAACCTTTTGAGGAGCTGAAGTTGTAGCTCAGTGGTAGAGCTTGCCTAGCATGTGTGAGGCACTAGGTTCAATCCTCAACACCACATAAAAATAAATAAATAAAATAAAGATACGGTGTCCATCTATAACTAAAAAAAATTGAAAAAATAAAAAGAAAGTTTTCAGCTTAAAATTTTGTGTTTGTTTTCATTAGAATTAGAAGGCCAGATGGCCAAATAATAGAATTTTCACCTTCATTTATCCTTTCACTTATGAACACTATCTTTTTTGTGCCTGGCATGGTGTGAACTTCTGTATATACAATGGTCAGAAAAATAAACAAAAGGAACAACATCCTCTCTGTCTTCATACTGAACTTACAGTCCTTATTTAGTTTATACATAAGTTACTTGTGTATACATATATCACTTGTGCTCTTCAAATTCTGTGCAAAAATAAGAGTTGAATTTGTTACATTCATAAAGGGAGTTCATTATATTTGAAGGACAAAGATGAATTTCTGTGCGGAAGTTTTGCAAGATGGAAGCAGCTTAGCTGGAGTTCCCTGATGAACCATTCATTATTCCTTGGAGGAGATCAGAAAGCAGATCAGGGCTTCTCACTCTGGGTCTGCCCAGATTCCAGGAGGATGTGATATTTCTTGGGAAAGCTTTGTTCTTTGAAGTATTTCCTAAAATAATGAAGGTGTGAAGAAAACAGTGGGGGAAAAGGGAAGAAGAGAGAGCACAATGAGCAAGAGAACAGATAGAAGGAAAGAAAAGACTGCTAGAAGGAGGAAGGAGAAATGGGGGAGAAAGAAGAGGCAAAGGGAGAAATTTGGGAATAAAAGAGAATTCAGAGATGATCAGTGGTTTTCTAAGTCACAGAAGGAAAAATAGCCACTAAAAGTGACATTAGGAGAAGGGAGGGGAAACAGGAATAGGAAAGACTGGAATGAATCCAACATAGCCTCCCTGTGTTCTTGTATGAATACACCACAGTGAATCTCCACATCATGTGCAACCACAAGACTGGGATCCTAATTAGGATAAGATACACTCTGTGTTTGTATAAATATGTCAAAATATACTCTGCTGTCATGTATACCTAAAATGAACACCTAAAAAAATGACTTTTTTATTAAAAAAAACTAACAAGCTCTCCATCCACCAGTCCATCTCCCATCCTGTCCATCCCCACTCTGTTTGAGGTATTTTCAGGGCAGCTCAGTTGCACCCCTGGGGCCTATTGCTTGTTTTTTCCCAAAGCATCTTACTGGAGCCTTTTACTCTTCTTGTTAATGAACTTCAGAAATTCCAGTTTTGAAAGTCTTTGGTGAGAAAAGTACTTCTGAACTAATTCTGAAATACATCTAATTAGTTAAAATAAAAACAGCTTTTTAAAACATGACAATTAAAATCACCTGCTTCTTTATTTAAATAGCTTATTTTTCTAAATTTTTTCGATGAGCAGAGATGCAAAAAATAAAGCAACAAAAAAAAAATCAGAGGAAAAAGTAAACACGTTTTAATGACTATCTTTTATTTTGGCGAGACAATTTATGGAATCAAAATACTTAAGCACTGAATGCAATCTCTGAGAGTATTTTACACACAAACCCTATTGTATATGTCTCAGATGAAGCAACATATCTATTTATTTTGTTTCTAAGTAACTTTTGACCAAAAGCATATTTTAGAGGAGGAAAATGCTGTCTTGTGGGGACCTAAACAATGACCTTTGCAACTTGTGCTCGGTGTGGATTCCTGCCCCAGATCTGGGGTGTGTTCTGTAATGACAGGCAGTTACTCCACCTCTCTAAGCACCAATGTCTTTTCCTATTAAAATGGGAAGATTAACATTTACTTTTCAGAGTCATAAGAATGGAAGAAAATATATGGGAAGGACCTGGCATATGGAATGCATGAAACAAGCACAACCTTTTATTATGGGGCTTTCCCTGACTGTTTCCATTTCTTGACCTTCTAAGTTTTCTGCTTCGGTGGGGGCTGATGTGATCTCGGCATTCTATCAGCAAGCATGTTACAAGCATATAGAATAAGAAAAACAGTAGTTGAGAGGCTGTTCGAATGGCACATTGCATAAACTTTAATGCTTGGAATCCTTGACGTCCACTTAGGCTTCCCTATAACTTCTTTGGTCTTGTTCCTGGCACTCAGCCAAGTGCTGTGGTGCGAATGGTCTCTACCTCAGTAACACATTACTATCACTTTAATGATCTACTGGAATAGTTTCAAATGAAAGTATAAGTAATTATGTTTTGGTCCCAAAATGTTGAAATCTTCTGCATGGGAAAATTGTCCATTTTGCTGAGTAAAATGGTACTAAAGAGAAATTATGCAGTTCTCAAGAGTAACTTAGTTTTGCTTGAATAGAAGTTTTAAACCCTTCCATGTCTCCTAAGATGACATTTCCTGAGGATGTCGAATTATATTTTGGAAAGAGTCTGGTGACCTTTGAATCAAATTCCACCCACCTCTAACCTATTCATTCCAAACATGGGCCAATTGAGACAGATGTTAAATACTACAAACAGCATTTATTTTATTTAGAGTTTTTCATTTTTTCTAGCAAAGAAATCAGTGCAAATGCATACATGAAATGTAAAACCATATTATCTTCTTCTCTCATTCCTATTGAGGTTTCCTATACTCCCCTGAAACCCTAACATCTCCTGAGACCCATGTCCTTCCAGAATCATCCACGAGGTCCACCTCTCTGAACTGATCTTCCTAGTATGATTTATACACAACTTTTTCCTGTTCATTACTCTTTCAAATAATTTTATAATCTTAGAGATGGAAAAGGTATGACTATCCATAGAATTAGGGGCTCCTATTATAATAGTTCTCAATTTCATTGTTTCTATATTCTTTTTATACTCTTAAACATTATTGAGAACCCCAGAGTTTTTCTGTGAGTTCCAACCACTAAGATATGCCATGGTAGAAATTTAAAACTAGAACTTTTGCATGTTAAGATAAATATTATTTTAATAAGAAATAACTATTTTCCAAAAAATCGAAGACAAATGGCACTATTTCACTTATTTACAAAACTTTCTAATGCCTTCCAAATAAAATAAAGCTGGATTCTCATATTGGCTTCTGCATTCAATCTGATGTATCATTGCATTCAAATAGCCCTGGGTAAGCCCTGTTTTATACTCTTGAGACAATAAGAGTGAAAGAACCAAGCTGATGTCTCAGTATTTGTATTAGTTTTTTGTTGCTGCTATAACACATTACCACAAATCCAGTGGATTAAAGCAGAACAAATGCATTATCTTTTATTTTGATCTCAGAGATCCCCAAAAGGATTTCAGGGAATTTTAGAGCCCCAGATGCTACTTTGAGAACTACTATGTTATGCTATCCTTAATAGGATAACATGTGTTTGAGAAGGTCCTTCTCAAGTCAGTCATAAATTAAAAACAAACAAACAAAACTGGCAGAACTAAAAAGTTCCTTTTGAATTCTGCCTCCTTGTAACTCCCACTCACTGATGTTCTTGCATTCTTTGGAATGACAAAGAATAAATTTAATTTTTCTATAATGTTGATAACAATTTAAGTATTTAAATAGTGCTCTGATGTCCCACGTGGGTTTTTTCCTCTCCACATGAGACATGACGAGATCCTTAAGAAAAAGCTATGATGATGATGACATCAATAAACAATTGCTATTTGTCAAAACTCTACCTATACTTTATGGTCCAGTGTGAATGTCAAAAATTCTGCAAACCTTTTTCCAACGTCTCTAATAGAAAATCAGCTTTGCTTCTTGTGATCCACACTGAATACTATCAGGAAAGTCATCTCTCTTTAGGGCTCTTTGGTGTAATCGAGGACAAGGTCTTTCACTTATTGGCCCTTAAGTTATTCGTATCTACTAGAGAAGAAATCCACTGTAGGATGGAGGAGTTGGTGCAGGGCCCAGCTGGAGGCCATGTTTACCTTGGTCTCAGTGGCACCGGGGCATGGAGGAGGCTGAAAGCAGAGCTGCCGGCAGGGAGCTCATCCTAAGAGAAGGGAACATGGGAACACATCCAGGAGGAGTAGGCCTTGGGGTGGACTCTCTGGACTTTCAGTCCAGAGTCTTAGGAAGAAAGGACTGAGAATGAAAAGGAAAACTAAAAGCACTGTTCAGTGACATTCCCTGTAGGGACAGGTCACACAGTGCAGCCCCACACTGGGGCCCGCATTCTAGCAAGTACCACAGGAGGGTAGGATTCTTCCTCTTCTGTAGAGAAAATTGCACAGCTTCTCCAAGGAGCAAACTGCTATTTCATAGCTCTGGGACCCGCTGGAAGCTCCTATCCAGATGGAGCCAGCACTCCGTGCTGGGCAATGGCAGTTTTAGCAAAGACAGATTGTTAAAACCTTTTCTTTAAGGATCAGCACAAATGTTTTTCACGGTGTGAATGAGGAAGGGAAGGGAAACAGAGTCACAGTAACTTTCTAACCTCTTGAGTAGAAGCATTTTCCTCTTTCTCTGAACTACAACATGGAGGCAGGAGAGAGGCAGCCAGTCCACTGTTCATCAGAAGGTATTAAGAGCTTCATACATCTCCACAGAAGGAAACTTACCAACGGTACCAAACGGTACCCCAGGGCCGTTCAGAAATTAGTGCTTATCTTGGAAGACACAATCTCAACTGAGGAACAGGGTTATGAATGGGGCTCAGAGGTCCCAGAATTAAGGTCGGAGTAAAGCTAAGAGAACTGTTTGGTTTATTGCAATCCCCAGGACAGTGTAGTCTGAAGAGAGCTGGGCTACAGCTAAGAAGCCACCTTGACTTCCTCACACCTCTGCTTCCCAGAGAGAGAACCTTGATTCCACATCTCCCATTTATTTCCACTATCACAGCAATCCTGGCAATATCAGAATCCTTCAGGAGTTGATGAAAGTTAGCATTTTGCCACAGGGCTAACACTTAATTTCTGCAAACATGTGAACTGGCTCTTATTGGAATTGCTTTTTTTTCCTCCTTGAAATCAAATCTGTTCACTATTAACAACTAAAGAGAAATTTAGATAGATTAACCTCAAACTAATTAGAAACATACATAGTGTGAAAAAGCAAATAAATATTGCAGTTTTTTCCTTGTTTATTCCCCCAAAGAAATCAGAAGAACATCTGATTTTAGTATTCTGATTATTGAAGTATATACATGGCACTGATTATCATAGTGACCTAAAAATTTGATTTAAGCAATCAAATTCTCATCCAACAATTGTATAACATTCATTTTGGTCCAAGATTAAAACAAACACAAAAACACAAATGCTATAATCCCAGCTGCTTGGGAGGCTGAGGCAGAAGGATTGCAAGTTCAAAGCCAGCCTCAGCAATTTAGTGAGGCTCTAAGCAACTAAAAACTAAAAAGGGCTGATGACATGCCTAAGTTATTAAGTGCCTCTGGGTTCAATCCCAGGTACCAAAACCAAACAAAACAAAATAACCCACAAATGCTACTCTGCACCAAATGAGAACACTGGTTTAACCTCCCTACCTTCTATGTTCAGACATCGGTATGTGCATTCATCCTTACTCAAGTCTCTAGCACTTCCGAAGTATCTTCTGTGGTAAGTGCCAGGGTGTCCCCTGTCCATCCTGGCCCTTGCTCTGCATGGACATTAGATGGTGTTGTGCTCTGGTATCAGCTGAGTTGTGGTTTGCCCTACCTGGTTTTCAGGCATTGTATGCCGGCATTGGTGACTAGTGTTGGCCTCTGCCATTGTCTCTGGTCACAGGGTCATTTAATGTCATATTACTACTACCAGAATCCCATGGGTCCCTAATTCATTCCAGGCGAGGTCCATACTACCATCGACCGATCTGCCTGGACTGCTTCCTCTGTCAGGCCCTCCACCTCCCAGGGCTGCCTTGGACTTGAGGCTTTACTCCCGGGCTCGCACTCTTCCAGACTAGAATCGAGATGAAAGTGCTCCTTACTGTAAGGTTTACTCTAATCCCATCTGGGTCACTCTGGTGATCACAAAATGGTGCCTTTCAGATCTCTGACTGAGGTGTGTGTGGTTGACTAATAAGGCTGGCTGCCTGTTTGGAAATGGACCCCTGTGTTTGAATGAGTCCACTCTTCCCAGGGATGCTCTCAGTCAGTGAGTGACCATGGTCAGAATATAGAAGTCAGAAAACTGCCTGGGCTATGCAGGGCACCTCTGTGACTCAAGAGCTCCTTGTAGGCTTTTCTATAACCCTTTCAGAACTGCACTCCAAGTCTATGCAGACCTCCCTCCATCCCTCCTGCCCTTCATTCTCTTTCCCTCTCTCCTCCTCTTCCTCGTGCCCCTGTTCTTCTTCCTTTGCTTACTTGTTTCCTTCCTTCATCATGGTCTGACAATTCTCCAGGCTTTTGCCCTATTTTCTCTCACCTGTTTCCCCCAGTAAATCTCTTTCACATTCAATTCCATCTTGGAGTCTGTTTCCTGGAGGAGCCAGACAAACAATTTAGAAACTTAAAGTCTAAGCTTCCTGCCTTATTTCTTGGGGGTGCTCTCTCTAGGATCCAAATCTCAACCACATCTATTCTTTCAGTTTTCTAATTGGATTTTCCTTTTGGGTGAGAGAACTGCTAACATTATCATTCTGTAAACACTTCAATATTATTGTTTACTTTTGAAATTTTATAATCTAGCTTCCAGATTTCTTCTTGCTTTGAAAAGTCAGGCCTTCAGAATTTAGAAAACAAAATCCCCAAATCAAATAAATGAAACAAAATCCTTTTCTTCCCACAAAGTCTGGCTCTTGCGTTTGTTTCCATATCAAGTGTTCAACAATAGTCCATTCAGAAATTCAGTCTATCTCTGAGTTTTAAGATGTGTTCACCCTCTTTTTGTGGACAAATGAAAAAAGCTATTACTGATAATTCAATGGTGAGAGAAGGACAAAATAAGTGTGGGTGAAGAACACAGCTTAAAGGACTAATATACAGCATGTCATTTAGAATCAAAATCTTTTAGTATTACTGAGCATCGAAAGGTTTTTATTTAAATCTAGGCAACCCCACCTGCTTCTCATGGTTTAGGACCACAGGAAGGGGGAGATCCCTGTGCCTTGTGTAATTCTGCTAAAAGATATTATTTTATAGATTTTCCCCTTTACATCTACTTCTTTGGGGGACAGTAGTCTAGCATTTCAAAACTTCTTGTGCACCACGGACTATCACAAACCTTGCGTGAGAACTGGAGCGAGTCAACTGGAGGTCAGGACTTTGACCCTGGGAGAGAAATAGGTGTGTATGCAGAGAAGATCCCCTCTTTGATTCTAGATGAGTGGACTTGTTAATATTTGGCCTGAAGGTAGTGTATAAAGCTCTAAATCACCAAGGAATAATCAGCAGAAGTTAAGATGAAAACAAAAACCAAAAAACAAAAACAAACAAACAAACAAAAAGCATGTTTTGGGGGGCACAGATGAGGACAGTGGTATCATGAAAAACTAAGGCTTCTCCCTTGGACAGAGAAGTCTGAAAACACTAGAAGCTTTTGTTTGTTTGTTTGTTTTAGTTCTTTCTTTAGATTTTGATCAAGATTTTGTTTTGTTTTTTAAAGCAAGATGCCAAATCTAAGGAATGAATTCACCTCCCTAGGGGGTCTATCTAAGTATATCGAAAGGAGAATCTTCCCAGAAAACAGGAAATTTAAAAGGCAACACAGACTCTGGTAGCAGGTTTTGGAGAAGGCAGGGAGCAAGCTGGGTTCACTAATATTCTCCTAATTAGGGAGCTGATGAGAAATAGTGCAATTCCTAAAGCCAAACACAGTTAGATCAGCAAGGAGTGTGAGCCTCAAACATTGGCAGTTTGTGCTAGGCAGAGAAGGATAACTCAAAAGTCATCTGGCAAAATATTAACTAATGCATTAAAAAACCCTACACACCATAGTTGTTCTCATGAGAAAAAACACCTGGTGAGTAATATCAGCAACTCCCCTGCACAGAATGAATTATGCAATCTGAGACCCAAAAAAGGAAAAGTCAAAATACTTTTGAATTGTGGGAAGCCTGGAGAAAGTAATAACCTCATGTTCTGTGCTGCTGAATCCCTGGGTGGCAAATATATTCAGGTGAGGTCACACCTAGAATTTTTTTTTATTAACTTTGGCTTATATCAGGTCCAGATAGGCATAAATTGTTTGGCAAGCATTCAGGAGAAAATGTTAATGAAGGTACTGGAGACAGATTTACCAGGAACTTCTTCAAGTGCCAGACATGAGTTCTACGCCATATGAATCTCTTGTTACAGACTGATTTATAGTGGACTCATTAAAAGTGACTTAGAGTCTAGCAAGTGAACAACCATTAACAATGCTAGTGTATTGCAATAGACCTGAAAGTCATCTTATTATGAAATAGCTTTGTGAGGGAGATGCTGCCTATCTGGTTTTGTACATTTAGGCCACCAGAAATAACTGTAGTAGACAAGATTACGAACATCCCCAGGCACTGTATATATCATTACTGGGAGGAAATTCATTTAGTTAGTATTTTGAAGACAACAAAAAGATACACATTCAACATTTTATCCACCTCAACTAAATACTAAGAATCGGTGTGTGTGTGTGTGTGTGTGTGTGCATTTCCCATTCTCCACATTTTGCTATTTCTTACTCAAACAATGCTGTCCCTGTCTGAGGCAGATTGTAATCTTTGTTTTATATTCCTCCTTATGACTCTCTACTGGGACATCCATTTCTTACAGACATTCTTTGAATTAATACTGGAAGGAGCATACCAAAATTGAGGCTATGTTCTTTGAATGTGAATTGATACATTTCCTTTTGGCATAGACTTTAATATCCTTTTTCTTACTGAAAATACATCTAGAAAATTTCCTACACCTCTAAACTTGGCTGGATAAAATTAGGTTCATTCTACATAATTTCGTTTTCAAGATTATTCTTTCAGGAATATGTGTATTCTCTATGTATTGAAGATCATTGATATAAACTGAAAGAATTCAATTCCACTGACCTTTGGGATTTTCTTATTACTCTCACACCTTCAAATTTCCTTAAACATTAATTATATGAGCCAGGGGCAGTGGTGTGTGCCTGTAATCTCAGAAGCTAGGTAGGCTGAGGCAGGAGGATCCAGAGTTCAAGGTCAGCCTCAGCCACTTAGTGAGGCCCTAAAACACTTAATGAGACTGTGACTCAAAATAAAAAATAAAAATGGCTGGGGATGTGGCTAAGTGGTTAAGCACTCCTGGGTTTAATTAATCCTGGTACCCTCCCCCCTCAAAAACAATAGCAAAAAAGAAAAAAGAAATATTAATTATGTGAACCATCTTTCAATGCTCACTTCCATGTCAAATAGTTAGAAAGACTAAATCACTTCCCACTCTAATACCCTGATATGATAAATACCATCTCTGTAATGGCTTCCTTTTCAGATGGGTGTGAAAACAGTCCAAAAAACTCAGCTAAATTTACTCCTTTCTTCAGGATCTGATCCCAGCCTCTTATTTGCTTTTCCCTCAACTTTCACTTCAAATCCTCTTGTTCTGCTCTGATTTCCCCAATTTCTATATTATTATCAAATCTAAAAATAACTAATATTCATTTAATGATATTAATATAATTCAATACAGTTTTCTAATCAAGCTACATAAAAATACCTTTGGCTTTTCATTAAAGAAATGTATGATCCATTGTTTACTGTTATTTCAATCAGGCCTGAAAATAAGCTATGAAGGGGTGTTTTGTTTAGTTTTCAGAGTGTTTTATAAATTGGTTTGCAGGGACAAAACACATTTAAATGAGGAATGGAGGGATCTCCAGGCCAGTGAGCTGAAGCTGGGTGTTCTTCTGCTGGGTAGGGCTGATTGTGAGTGTTTAGGGCTAAAGGATGGGCTGCCATGTTCTAGGTATCAAGACCACAGAGAAGATGAGCCAAAGAATTGTCAGGGAATTTAAAAGCTCACTCCCAATGTGGCTGGTAGAAGGTTTAAAAGAGAAGTTGCTTTGGCAAAATGGTCACATTGCTTTGTAGTTAGGTCATTTGCTGCTGTTGATCTTCATAGAACTTGGTTTCACAACTGAATTTTAAAATGACTTGTCTTTATCCTGTGTCCAGAAGATTGTAATATTTGGCCTACTAAACTGTTTCATTCTGCTATACCCTCAGGGGTATAATGAGCCAGAGGCCCAGGGAATACTGAAGTTCCACCACCTTGGGATTCCTCCATATTCAGAGATGGCTGTGTTAACATTATCACATGGTGAAGCCCAAAGCTGCATCCTGCTATGTGAAGAAGAAAATGTGAGTTCTCCCATCCTTCTTAGTGAAAGGAGGCTATTTGCTCTAGGTGCACCGCATCATCTCTGTGTTTCTGATGTTAACAGAACCCTTTGATCTTTAAGACTCCAACCTCAAAACATCTGAGTTTTGAGAAAACAGAAGTTTCCATGTAACGACCATGTGGTTTTAACAATAGGTTCACCGTTTTACTAGGAATGGTATTTTCCTTCTCTCTGTAGGATTAAAGATGGGAGGGTGGTAGCATCTTGGTAGCATTTGGTGGGTCTTTTTTTTTTTAATGGTGGTACATTTTTTCATCTTCTGACATATCTTCAATGAGATGGAAGCTATGATAAGAATACCTGGTGATGAGAGTTCTGAACTCTGTATCAGTGTTGCTATTCTTTGCCTAGATCTTCAAGCATCTCCTTTTTAATAAGATAAAATTGAAATAGATGGTACAGTGTGATGAATGTAGAGTGGTTTTAACAGAGATAATTAAAGTGTCTTTGGTCTTTGATTAGGAACACTTGGGATAATGTTCTTCTTCATCTGAATGCCTATTCAAATTCCCATTAATACCTACAATTTTCTTATTAATCTATGATCATCCTAGTATTTTGAATCCAAAAAACATATTCTAACTCTTCAACTCAGAGCTGCATCTCAGGTTGGGTTTTTGAATTCACAGCTACTGACAATTATAGTACTTTAATAAAACCATAGCAGTTCAGAAGGAAAGGTTTCTTAGAATAGAACATACAATCAAACTACAAGGGAAGTCATCTGCATTTTACACAGAAAAAATAAGACTTAGATGAATGGAAAATTTTGTCTCACACAACTAGCTTGTCCTAAAACTTGCTTTTAACTTCTGGGTACAAAATTGGTCTTCTTATGTCACAGTTCTGTTATGCATAAGATTGCTCTTATCAGATGTTACTGCTTGGTGGGCTAATAGTGAAGTTAGGAGACCCTTCAAAGGTTACACAGCTTACTGGGTCAGAGTTTATGCCCTGGGCTGAGATGGTTCTGGTTTGGAAACCCAGCTCCACTGGCTGTGAGTTCAGACAAGTTACTTGATCTCTCCCAACCTTACTTTCCTTGTCTATAAAATGGAGGGGCATATTCTCACCAAACTTATGGGTCATTTTAAGGGTCAAACAAGAATCTAATACATATTATTAACTCACTATGTTTCAGAATAACTACCCTTCCTTGTTTTGATAAGCATGAGTGGAGTTTAGTCATTTTAATATCAAGAACTCTCTTTATCTTCAGCCAACAGAACTCATTTATTAGAGGGTGGAAAGACACAAATCAATTTTGATTAGCAGACTGGCTCTTTTCTTTTGATTTGTCCAATCCAGCTGGACTGTATGCTTTGTAAATCTGAGTCTTTCCCCAGAGATACAGATAGCATTCACCACACCACATCCACTTCAGGCAGCAAGCATCTTATCTTGACTTGTGACATTTTGGGGATAGAGATTTGAAGGACCCCTTTAATGAAGCCATTTTAGAGCTAAGCTCCATCATCTTCACTTTATCTCAATGATAAAACATCAAGAAGAGAAGAAAGTCAAACCTGAATTTACTGAATGCTTGTAGCAAAAGTAAAAGATCCCTAAGTGCATGTCTTAGGTTGGGTTTTGCCAGAAACAGATACTGAGACAAAGATTTGAGAGCAAATACCTTACCTAGGAGGTTATCTCAAAAAGCATCAGCAGGGGAGCAGATAGTAAACAAAGATAGGAAGAAAGTGTAGTATCCAGCAGGTTATTGTTGTGAGCAACTGGGGCTCAATCTATCTGGGGAACTAGGTGTAGATCAAAACCAGATTCATCACATCTGACAGGTGAAGCTAGGATATGTCCTCTGACTTCAGCCATGCCTGATTGAGAGCTGTTCCTGAGACATTTAACACCCTGACACTTCCAACCTGTCCCACACCTGGGCTGAGAGGAAACCTGTGGCAGCATGTTATGGTAGAATGCTCTCAGCATGAATTTGACCAATGAATGTAAAAGGAATATAGGTGATGCCTGCAGTAAGCACATCCTGTGCTGGAAACAATGATCACTGCAAGGCATCTGGCCCTAGAATGTAATTCATGACACTGAATAGACATACTTATCTCATGAAATGTCCTTGAAAAATAGGATCACAGCCGGGCAGAGTGGGGCACGCCTATAATTCCAGTGGTTTGGGAGGCTGAAGCAGGAGTATGGCAAGTTCAAACCCAGCCTCAGCAACTTAGTGAGGCCCCAGTTAAGTTAGAGAGACCTTGTCTCAAAATAAACACTAAAGAAAGGGCTGAGGATGTGGCTCAATGATTAAGCATCCCTGGGTTTAATCCCCAATACAAAATAATAATAATAATGATATCAAAGACTTATTTTCCATCCTCAGAGCAAGGAAGGTGAACCACAGGGCCCTTTTTGCAAATGAAGATGCATAGATCCAAGTTCACATTACTTCTATCCCATACCCAACCCTCATATTACATACTTGTTGGGGGAAAAAATGGCCTGTTAGAAACCATTCTAAAACACAATAGACCATTATCTATGTGGTGCCTCTTTTCCACTCAGCACGCAATGGTATGTTTATTAGATGGTGGAAACATCAATAGTCCAAGACTTGGCTGTCTTTAAGCATTCTATTCTCCAAAAATTCAGTTGATGACTAATTACAAGTGGGCACAGGGATAACATAGATAATACTGAAAGAATAACAGTTTAAGGAAAGTTAGCATGAATCTGATTCAAAGTTCAGAACAAGTTCAGTTTTTACTCTGGCATATGCTTTCATTTGGGACCAGAGCAAAGGGTGGGAAATTTCAAAATTACCCAACATGTTTTCTTATTGTACTTGGAAAGATATCTAGTGTTTTTTTCTTTTCTTTTTCCACTTATGAAATGAGCCCGGTTGCATGTGCTTTTGGGATGCAATCACACAGCTAAGAATTAAAGCACTCTCTGGAGCGTTCCTCCTTCTCTACCCATCCCTACTGATCTCCTCATCAGGAAGACAATGATAGCATGAGGATGTGCATGCATGTCCTGATCTCTACAATGACAAGCAATGGAATCTTTACCTTTTCAGTCAAGGTTTTAAAGAAAGGAGTCCTGTTAAACATGCCTTATAATTTTTTAATAATTACCTTTTGGTAAGACAGTGTCAATAATTTACTGTTATGTTATAAAATACATACATTTGATGTCTGGACACAGGACTCCTGAAACTCTTAGATCTCCAGAGTCATAAGAGTGTCTTTTGTATGCCAGTGAGTTGACTGATGTTTGGTAGTACCTTGGTGGCTTCAGAATGGGAGACAGACAAAGCCATGAGCACACTATGAGCCCCACCCACTAATTTGGCAACAAGGTGGAAATTGGGCTGAAGGTTGAGTTGATTACTGATACACAATGGGGTATCCGGAGAGCTGAGCGTGTGGAAGTTCCTGGAGGGTGGTGTGCCTAAAACAAGCATGGAAGCTCTGCTCTTCTTCCCAGGTTCTTTGCCCTCTGCATCTTTTCCATTCGTCTATTTATCTGTACTTTGTTATCGGTTAAAATAAAACAGTAAAGGTTACGTGTTTCCCTGGGTTCCGTGAGCCATTCAGGCAAAATAATCAGACCTGAGGAGGGGGATATGGAATCTTGATTTATGGCTGGTTGGTCAGAAGACAGAGGCCCAGACTTAAATGATTGGTATCTGAAGTAGAGGAAGTCTTGTGGGCTGAGACCTCAACCTGTGGTATCTAATGCTATCTCCAGAGGGAAAGTGTTGAATTGAATTGAATTAGAGGACACCTGGCTGGTATCCACTCAGAATTGTTTGCTGGTGGAGAGAAATCCCCCCATGCTTTTCTGCAACCGTAAGTCACATATGTGATCTGTGTTGTGAAAGTACAGTAGGACAAATTGAGGATTTTTTCTTTTTTTATTTGTTCTAATTAGTTATACATGACAGTAGAATGCATTTTAACACATCATATGTGATGTAGAGTTACACAGGTCATGTAGTCATATATGCAGATAGGTTAATAGTGTCTGATTCATTCTATTATCATTGCTACCCCTAATACCCTCTTCCCTCCCTTCACTCCCCTCTGTCTAATCCAAAATATCTCTGTTCTTCCCTAGACACCTCCCACCTTATGGTGAATTTAGCATCTGCATATCAGAGAAAACATTTGGCCTTTTGTTCTTTGGGATTGACTTATTTCACTTAGCATGATATTCTCCAGCTCCATCCATTTACCAGCAAATGCCATAATTTCATTCTTTTTTAAGGCTGAGTGATATTCCTTTGCATATATATGCCACTATATATCTTTATCCATTCATCTGTTGAAGGACACCTAGGTTGATTCCATAGTTTAGCTATTGTGAGTTGAGCTGCTATAGACATTGATGTGGCCCTGTCACTGTAGTATTCTGATTTTAAGTCCTTTGGACATAAACCAAAGAGTGGAGTAACTGGGTCAAATGGTGGTTCCATTCTGAGTTTTCTGAGGAATCTCCACACTGCTTTCCATAGTTTTGCACCAATTTGCAGTCCCACCATTAATGTATGAGTGTACATTTCCCCCCACATCCTCACAAACATTTATTGTTGCTTGTATTCTTGATAATTGCCATAACTGAGGATTTAATTTTTCTTTTCTACATTATCCTGAAAAGGCAATCTTTGGGCAAGAATTATATATTAAAGCAGTGGTTAATGTACAAGTGCAATGATCACTGTAGGTGCCACAGTTTAGGAGGTAAATTAGCTTTTCTGGCATGCATTGTTATAATAGGAATTCTAAATGCAAACTATTTACAAGTGTGTCTGGAAAAGCAGAACACTATTCTCCATTGGATATTAACAAGGAAAATGAGGCATAGAGCTGGTTCTGATCAATAGGATGCTTTGGTGGATTGTTTGCAGATCAACCACCAGCAAAGTCAACTAGAAACATTAGATATGTTTGGTTGCTTTTGAAGATTGCAATCAGTTAATGTATCATTAGAGAAATGGCAATATCTGATTAATGACCAAATAATCAATGAGGAAATGGCTAAATCCCTTATTTCAACTTTTGAAAAAAGCAGAAATTTTATTAATTTTATTAAGCTGAAAACTATGGAACATGGGCAAAGTCCAGCCCATCTGTTTTTATAAGCAGTTTTTTGGAACTCTAGCCAGGCCCCTTTATGTGTTATTTATGGTTGTTTCTGCATTATGGTGGCAGATTGTGACACAGACCAATGGCCCCACAAGTCTAAACTATTTCCTTTCTGTCCCTTTACAGAAAAGTTTATTTACCTTTGCTTTACAGAGATGACTCAACTTTTTACTTTTATTCATATATGTACTTTTTTTATATAAATTATGCTTGATAATGGTCTAAAGAGACCAAGGATTTGGGTTTAATTCCCACGTATGTATGGTAACATCCCCTTGTGAAGTTCACTCTGGTGTGCTCTTTTGTAAGTAAACGCTATTATCCACAAGAGAGGTTCTAATTCTATGGATGAGAAAATTGCAACCAAAGTGGTTAAGAGTTTTCCCTAAGTGTACTTAGCTCATGGCAGAGATAGGACACCATTTCTCCTGAAAACAATAGCAGCAGTAACAACAAAAACCCCAACAACATCCCTCCTGATGAAACTCAGGCCCTTCTGATGAAGAGCTGAAAATATTATCCATTCTTCCTCCAATCTGTGCTGAGCAAATTCAGTTATCTCATACAGTGGTGCTCAGACTTTAGTTTGCATCAGAATTACCTAGAGAGCTTGTTAAAATGGGAATGAATAAGCTTAATTCTTTCTTTCTCCAAAGTTGCTGATTGAGGTGAACCTCGATAATTGGAATTAATAGTAAGTCTTCCATGTGACAAAGCTGCTGCTGGTGCAGACTGCACTTTAAGGTCCATTGCTTGAAGACACCTGGCACCACTAGTTTCTGTCCCTCTCATGTGCAGAGACACTTCACCCTAGGCTGAAACAATCATTACCTGCTCTTAATTTATTAATATGATAACCAATAAGAACCTTTCAGCAATCTCCTTTAGGGTGATTCTTTCTTACTATCACTTTAGGGTGTATCTTTTGTACTCTATTTAAGCAATAATAACCAATGATACTAATCAAGTCCCAATTGTCACATTATTGGAGGAAGCAAAGACAAATATAAAGGTCAGATAATACAATGGTATCCTTTTCTGATAGGCAGTGATTGACAGCCAAAGGTTGGAGTGTTTCTGAGTGTAGGAGAGGGATGAGACAGGGCTGACACATTATAAGGTATTGGGATGCTGGAATCTTCTTAGTATTTTTAGGTGCATGATTCATTAGGGAGTGAATCACAGAATTGGAATTATGAGAAATCATCTAGTATGTTTTCTCCCTCCCATAAAATGTGAATTAATTTAAAGTGAATGTGTGTGGATCCACATTAGTAATTACTCCATAAAATGTTATGTTAAAGAGCTCAATTAACCTCATGCTCACAAAAATCCCATTATGGTTACAGACTTCTCTTACAACTAAAATCACAAAGAATGAAAGTATATTAAGCACCTAATATCACACAACAAAACGGCAATAAGAAAAGAAAAATACTAAGCTCCCTGGATTCTTAGCAGGGGAGAAATTAATGGAATTGGATAATAAATAGAGTTTTATTTTTTGGTTGCTTTGTAATTTGTTTTGCCTTTTCTTAAGGGAAATAGGGATATTTAATCTCAACAGATTAAATCTGAACTGGGCAGTGCTGAGCAAATATAACTCACACCCCACCCTCTCACCAATCATCAGTAAGCATGATTGAAGTGGCTTCTTTCAAAAGAAAGTCCAAAAATGCGGGACTGGGAAAATTTAAACCTGATGTTTCTCACTCCTTCCAGCTTCTCCTTTGTTGCAACACTTGACTTTTCCTCTGCATCTGTGCCCATGGCTGACTGGACCGCTGCACTGCAGTCTCCCTGGCTGTTCCTCCTGGGATCATGAGGCCAAGCTGGGCATGTCTGAAACTGAGCTCACCCCACCTCTCCCTCTCCTGCTGCTGGCTGCTCCCTCTCTCCACTTCCTTACTTCTGTCAAATTTTTCATCATTCTCCAGCCATAAGAGCTAAAACCTCAGCGTGAACCCTGCTAAGCCCTTCTTGCCTCTTATATCTAGCCTGTTCCCAACCTCTCTTTTAATACCTTTACATGTGTCCCCTTCTCACTTTATCACCATCTTCTACCCCCACTGCCCACCCCTAACCCCAGCCCTACTCAGTGGTGCAGAACAGGGTGAGACACAGAGACTTCCACTGTCAGCACCAGTGTCTCTGCTTTGGGTGACTTGGTTCAACCTCCAAATCCCAAGCCTCAATTCCATCATTTCAGTTCCAAATGGGGAATCACAACTCCCATAAATTATTAGAAGGATAAAATAACTTACACAAAACGCCTGGCAGAATGTTCAACTCATGTAGGTGCCCCTAATAGAGTGAATATATGAATTGTCATTTAAAAGGAGGATTTTGCATGTATCTTCTTTTTCCATTCGTTCCCTGTATATAAACATTTACTTTCATATTGTGCATAAAATTTTATTTACTTCTCAAACAATTTTCCCCAAATTGTGTATCCTTTAGGTTTCACAAAATCTGGGATCCATCCTGCTTTTGGAATGAATGGGGACCATGTTAATAACTATATGTGTCCCACAGGGTGATCTTGGACTGCGAAGTGCAGATCATGATACATTGTACCTTTTCAGGAAGACCATCACTGTGAGTGCTGGGCGGCATCCCTCCTCATTCTTGGCGACTGTTTCAGGATTTCAAAGTTCTGACCACCATTTATCTAACTATGTCTCAGAGTTGTGTTTGAATGGAGCAACCTTGAGGGAAAAGACCAATCTTGCTTACTACTTGCTGCAACAGTGGTGGACTCCCCAAGTTCTAAGTTCCTCAGCTGTGACACAAAACTTCATGCATAACAACCTTCTGGGTCCCATGAGACATGGGGACAAGAGGAACCGATACAAATATGCTGAAGCTCATGAGCCTTGCTGTGCTGTGAGTAATGCATTCCCTGTTTATAACACAGAAGTCTTGCGTCTTCTAGCAGATAAACACTAAGATATCTGTCTTTATTCCTACTGGCTCCCACCATGAATACCCTTCTATTAAAACATACTTCTTCCTTTGTTGAAAAGAAGGGAGATACTCTAAAGGTAGTTATCAAGTCTATGCTGTATGTATGCATGTAAAGCTTAAATAAATATCTTGCATGAATATATTTTCTATTGGTCCTTTGTATAACAGAAACCTGTTCTACCTACCAATAATGGAAGTATGTGTATGTGTGAAATGAACATGACTGCTAGATAGAATGCTCAGTGGGTGCCAGATATTGTTTTCAATTCTTAACATTTATTAGTTTAATACTTGTGCTTTTTAAATTATAAATTATTATTATTATCCATATTTTACTGAAAAAGAAACTAAAGCATAGGAAGAGTAGGTAAGTTGCTCATAAGCCATATAGTAAGTAATTGATTCTGGATTCTAATACAGCTAGTCTGATCCTTTATGCAATTTTGTTGTAAAGTTCAAAATGTTATTTACCATGCCTCTTCCAAAGAAGATGAAAGGCAACCTACTGAAGAATAGGTGAGCCCTGCACAAATACATTTAAAGCATGGAGGTAGGACTCCAAGGGGGATCCGCCATGCCTTAATTTGAAGTTACACCCAGAATGCACCTGTTCCTAGCAAACAATCAACTCAACTTCTTGAAAGATGACTCAGTGAATGTCAAGCGTTCAGCCACCAGATGAGGGGTCACCTTGCTCAATAGATTAGGAAGAGCCCTGTAAAGACAGAAATGCAGGAAATGTACCCTCATTGATAGGGGTGGTAAACACAGAGCCTCTCCCTTTCTCCTCCCAGCAC
The DNA here is from genome assembly GCA_020662805.1 of Glaucomys volans. NCBI lineage: Eukaryota > Metazoa > Chordata > Mammalia > Rodentia > Sciuridae > Glaucomys > Glaucomys volans. Next base: position 222,572 of record JAJEJO010045239.1, read on the forward strand.
TTCATGTGGCCTGTTCAGGTGTTTAGATTGCCTTCATGTTTTCCATCTCTCATGCAGTCCCTCCACTCATTTCCCTGTTCCTATTGGCAAGAATGGGAATAGGAGGTTAAGTTAAAAGTTTTTATCATTTCCTTTTGTAATGTTCAATTAGGCCAAGATAAACACAAGTGCTATCTTAAAATCCATTGAATTAAAACTTAATTGTACTCTCTGTCTTAGGACTGTCAGATAAAATACTAGACAGTTAACTTTAAATTTCAGGTAAACAACAAATTTTGTTTTGTTTTGTTTTGTTTGTCTGCTGCTGGTACCTACCAAATAGTGCATGGGACATCAGTATAGTAAAAAATTATCTGTTGTGAATCTAAAAGTCAAGTTTAACTGGATATTCTATATTTCTATTTGGTAAATTTGGCAATACTTTTCAGATAAAATGGAATTTTTTCTATCCCTGCTTTCCTGTGTGCCTAATCAGATTAGCAGATGTTGCTTGATTCCTTGTTTTCTCCCCCTTTGCAAAGTACTTAGAGCATACCCTAGAACAGTACTTTTCAAAATGTTCTCTCCACACTAAATTAAAACACTTAAATACTGATTAAAATATCATTCCATGGGCTCCACTTAAGTCATGACTAATAATCAGATTATCAAATGCCCCAGGAGAATCTTATGCACTATAAATGTGAGAAGAAATGAGGAGGAGTTGGACCTTAGTTAAAATCTATGTGAGTATCCTTTCTTACTGTAAAATCTATTACCTTTGGCAGTGATAGTCTCAACCAGCAGAGCCACTGAGGAAATATTGAGATTTAACAGAACTGAAGATTATTGAATTTTGATCATGTTATTATTTAAAATAACAACATTGATTTCTGATGCATTTCCCAGAAATTGTCAGAAACATTCCTGTGTTTAATTAAATTTGTAAACAAAAGATAATCAAAGATATTATTTTTATCTATCCAAATAATTTGCCCAAATGTTTTTTTTTTGTCAGTTTGCTCATTTCCAAGCCTAGGCCTATGATGACCTATCATTTGCAATTACTTTGTGTTTTTAGATCATCAAAACATATCCCAGGTGCAAACATTGCTTGGAATAAGATGGAATTAAAAAAGGTTTGGTCAACTCGGGTTTTATATGGCTTAACAAAAATTTGTTATATTAATATTAAAGTGATATATGATTCAACTTTGAAAACCCAACCTAGATAGCAAATTATTTTCTTTTTTCAAAGTATCAATCTAAGTTTTCTTCCTCATCTGCAAGATAAAAGCATGACAGTGCTACTTCATAGGCTTGAGAGAGTTCACCTAGGTGATATATGTGAAGAAGTTGGCATTACTGCTTGACATATGGACATAGCAATGTTCTTGATAAATGTGAGTTGCTATAATAAGGATAGTAATAATAATTATTATTATTAAAGGCATGATTTCATTTATAAAATGACAAAACTTCCGAAACACACATACATTTTCAGAGAAGCCCTTTTTAAATTTTGAGTACTAGGTCTATGTGAAAGATCCCATTTCAAAACCAAAACAACAAACTGTAGATGTGATGAAAAGTCTTGGGCTTAGTTCTTCCTTCCTCCCTTGACATCTACTGGGAATTTTAACTCTACCAAAAGTATTTTCAAGTGGCTCCACTGTTTTTGACCAGTTACAGTTGGGGCTCCCTTGACACAGTAAATAGAAAGCATGCAACCAGTAAGACATTTAATAAAAAAATCTTTCTTCTACTTTGTGAGATGAAGGCCATTGTGACTGAAGCACAGTGAATATGAGAGAAGAGCAGAAATGCAGGCTGGGTTTCAGCCTTTAGAAAGTTGGTCAATTTCCTTTATTACTTGGGTTTTTCGTGTCTCAGGACTCTCAGTAGAAGATTTGGAGTATTGACTAGAGCTGCTCCTCCTTAGCAGACCTTGGTATTCATCTTTTTCTTACCTTTTGAGACTCTCACCAGCTTATGAGGCTCTTAGTTCTTATATATTTCAATACCTTGAAAGGAAAAACAAGACTAGATGCTGCATTTTCATATTCTGCATTTATTAATTTCAACCCCAAATATGCTGCCTTTTAAACCTCACCCCAGCCTAGATCCTGAGAAAGGATTGCTGTAATACACAATCACTTTTGACAGGTTGAGGACGCTTTGACAGAGGCCCATGACTGTTATAGCATAAGACCAATCCTCATTAGCACGATAAGCTCTTAGAAACAAATAGACCAAAGTGTTGTTATTATAATTCTATTCAAGATTCAGACATTCATTTCTGCTCATGGGAACTATATTAAGGCTATTCAGCAACTTTGAATTTTTTCCTCAGCTCCGTGATGGATTCCAATATTTCCCCAGAGATCCTCCATGAGAAGTCAATAGAGAACTGTGAGGAGATGAGACTGAACCTGGAGACTGAACTGATTTGTTTTTTCAATTCAGAGTAAGAAAAAGTTTATTATAGAAATAAAGGATCAGATATACATGGATTAGCAGACTTTTCCTCTTGTCACTTATAATTCTAGAGAATGATAAATCACTTCCTGCTGAAGAAGTTGAATGTTTCAGGCTACATTGAATTATGGTTAATTGATGAAAAAAGTTGACAAAGTGCCTACTCCAAGGTCATGGTGACAGCGGATCATTGTGATGCACTCAAACCACATTATGCATAAAAGAGAATATATTATAGTGACTTAAGAGTAAGATAGGAAGATGCAATCATGGCTAGATCCACCACCTGGAGCAGAGAGCAGTGGAGAAATATTGTAGCCTTTCCCCTCCTCCACCCTCCAATCTCCTGTAACAGTCTGATTGGCCAAACCTAATAGGAAGGCAAGAGAGCCTGGAAAATAGAGCATGTAACAATCAGTTCCCATGGGATCAAGAAAAGGGTAAAGAACAGATTTGAGGAAAAAGATTGAATGACATATACTTCCAACAAAAGAAGAAATTATGAATTTGTTGTACAAAAATAGATGATCATAGTTCAGGAATTTTCATTTGAGAATACTATTTAAGTGATGCAGTCTTTTTTAGAAGATTTTAAAGGTCACAAAATAGTGAGGTACCTACAAGAAAACATATAAACCAGAAGTAGTATCTAAAGTAATGATCTTTTTTTCCATAATCCTATATGTGTTGGGCATATGTTCAATTGCTAATTTCTAAGGCATGCATTTTCATACATTTTCCATAGAATTGTGCAACTTACCCAAATATTTTATAACCTTTCATAGGACAAATCTCATTGCATAACATATTATGTTAAACTGAGTCTTTGTGTATGAATTTGTCTGAGTCCTCTTTTTATTTGTTCGAATTAGTTATATATGACAGTAGAATAAACTTTGACACATCATACATTAATGGAGTATAATTTCTCATTCTTCTGGTTGTACATGTAGTCATATATGTATATAGGGTGATAATGTCTGATGGATTCTACTATCCTTCCTACCCCTATACCCCTTCCCTCCCTTCACTCCCCTCTGCCAAAAGTAATTCTACTCTTCCCTAGTGCCCCCCCCAGGCATTGTGAATTAGTATCAGTATATCAGATAAAGCATTTTGGCCTTTGGTTTTTGGGATTGGCTTATTTTGCTTAGCAAGAAACTCTCCAGTTCCATCCATTTACCAGCAAATGCCATAACTTCAATCTTTTTTAAAGCTAAATAATATTCCATTGCGTATATATACCACAATTTCTTTATCCATTCATCTGTTGAAGGACACCTAGGTTGGTTCCATAGTTAAGTTATTGTGAGTTAAGGTTCTATAGACATTGATGTGGCTGCATCACTATAGTATGGTGATTTTAAGTCCTTTGGATATAAACCAAAGAGTGGGATAACTGGGTCAAATGGTGGTTCCATTCCAAGTTTTCTGAGGAATCCCTATACCACTTTCCATAGTGGTTGCACCAATTTGTAGTTCCATGATCAATGTATGAGTGTACCTTTTTCCCCACATCCTTGTCAACATTTATTGTTGCTTGTATTCTTGATAATTGCCATTCTGACTGGAGTGAGATGTCGGAGTTCTCTTAAGACAGATAATTCACCTGGTTTTTATTTACTATAGAAAGAAAACTAATCTCCTATGTAGAAACATTGAATGAGAATAGAATTTAGTAGTTTACACCTACCACTTAATGCCTACCAATTAACTACTTTTTAAACTGTGAAGGAATGCAACAACTAAGAAATTCCAACCCAACAGAGGTTCCTCTTTCATAGTATCCATTGGAAAACTATTGCAGAATTTATCATTCTAGTTTTTATTATACTTAGGACATATTTAGATAATCAAGGTCCAACATGACTCCCTTCAGTCTCAAGACATCAGAAAATTATAGGCATCACCAATAAACCCAATCTACAGTTCTAACACAAAAACACTGCCAGCATAGCAACAGTGAACAATCCAATTATTTTGCAGAAGTGGAGAGATGTTCCGTGAGGACTTCTAAATTTACCCCACTGGAATATTCTCCAGGACATTATAACATGTTTTCCATGCAGGGGATGCTAATAAAGAGTAGGACTTAAAGTGAGACTGAACAACCTCTCCCTTCCCTTATCTGAGGCCCATCATTTGATTGCTAAACCAATTGCATCAAATGACTCTTTGAGCCAAGATTGCATTTACTGCCTAAGATAGTCTTCTGAATTACTACTCATGACAAGTAGGTTTGGAATGAAATGGAAGTTGCTTGGTTTAGCTTGACTAAACCTACAACACTGGTGAGACAACCAAGCTAAGTCAGAGAGATCTTAGGAACAGTGCAATCTCTTTAACAGCTCAGTAATGCTATTGAATTGAACTTTCTGCAGTGACGGAAACGTCCTATAATCTGTGCTGTTCAACGTGTTAGCCACTTGTCACAGGTTGCTACTGAGGACTTGAAATGTAGTTAGGGTGAGGAACTTAATTTAAATATTTTTAAAAATTTAATACCTCCAAATTTAAGTAACCACGTGAGATTAGTTACCTATATTAGTTTCTTATTGTTGTGTAACAAATTATGATAAATTTAGTAACAATGTATAATACTGTAGTTCTGGAGATCAGAAGTCCAAAATTGGTTCCAAGTCACCAAAATCAGGGCAATGGTAGAGTTGCATTCTTTCTAGTGACTCCAGGGGAGACTGTTTCTTTCTTTACCTTCTTCTGGTGGCTGCCCACATTTCGTGACTCAGGTCTACATCACTCCAATCTATGTTGAATTTGGCTTGTGGACTTTAGTTTGCCAAGGTGACTCAGGATGGTGGTTCCTTTATCAGAACTAAAGTTCCAGAAGCTGAAGCCTGCTTGCAGAAGAGAGGCAGAGGTAGCAACGATGGGGCTTAATTGAATGTGGACATGCTAATCCTGAGATGCTGGCATGACTCCCATGCCCAAGAGTTCAATAGGCAATTTAAAACAAGCAGCAGGAGTCTGGAGGAAAGAATCAAGTTGGAAATGGAGAGTTTGGAATCATTATCATAGGGTTTCTTATTATTTCACTTTGATTGCTATAGGAATATAATTTACATAGAACATTTTAAAGATATAAAGTTTTACTTGTTCTAGTTTCCACAATTCAAAGGGCAAAGGTCATTGAAAAGATATCTGTAGTTTGAAACTAACAGATAAGGTATGAAGGGACCTCTCTAATGTCATCAATGAGTCTGTGTAGATCCCCAAATTTTCAAGTCTCTCTTATCCCCTTGAAAACAAATGAAAGAATCAAATCTCCTTTTTATCCTGAACCTCTATCCCTATTCCAAGCTCTAGAATCATGAGAATTTCTGAAGATTTATCATTTTCCCTTAGAATCATCCTTTCATGGATGAACCTGGTTCAGTGCATCTTTTTAATGTCTTTCTCTTTGCTGAACTTTCTTCCTCATTGCAACTGTCTTATTTTAGGCCCTCATCAGATCTTGCCCACATTGCTACAATAATCTTTTTAACTTTTCTCCCAATCTTCAATCTTTTCCTATACAGATAACAACACAATATTAATATATACCACTAATCTCTGTGCTAATCCTCACTCTTGGGCATTCTCTGCACTGAGCTTACCACCAACTTCAGAGATGCACTTTGGAAATTAATGCTTCCCATTCTTGAAAGGTTCTCTAGTCCAAAGCATCTGGATCCAAGATGGGGAGGCTTCCATGAAGGAGCACAACCCTAGAGTGGTTTCTGATCACTTTTGCCTCCTCCAAGACCCCAAGTAGTCAAGAACCAGCATCACCCTAGCAATTCACTAGATGACCAGGAGACCAGCTGTTGTTACTTATTAGAGAAAGGGAAGAATATATTTGGCACCCATGTGATTCAGTACGATGTCTCTTGCTTCTCTCTTAATTTTGATAATAAATAGACAAGAACAGAAGTCTGCCTCTCTCCTGTCCAATTATGACAGTAAGCAGACAGTTGCAGAAGCCATCATTTTGAGAAGATCATGGTGCTCTGAAGCTCAGGAATGAGAGTCGGGGTCACTTCCTCAGGTAAACTCCTTAGACTAGCAGAGGTTCTAGCTGAGGGTGAAAGTGATGTAGGATGTGTGGATGAGCAAGGAAATGATGAGAATCACAGCAGCCCTGAAACCAGTTGAAATGATGGAGGCTCTGATTCATCCTACTCACCTTCCTTATATAACTCTTCCCAGGAAAAGAGATCAAACTGAATCCTGAAGGAGCTCTTAGACAGGATGAAGCAAGTGGTGAAGCTCTTAGATAGGATGAAGCAATGGGTGAACTCTGTGGATACTGGAGTGCCCAGCCTAAACACCTACTCCAGGACACTGGTTCCCATGCCCTCACCTATGGGGACTGTTGCCTCCTGAATGCAGCTGAGGCCTTTCAAAGGCATAGGAATGTCTAGCCCACGTGCTTCAACTTGGGATGTATCCGAAGAGACAAACCAGAGTTCCCCGTGGGATTGCATCTGCCAATCCTCTGTTGGCAGATACAACTTCTCCTCCTGCCTGGTCCTGCCTATCTCACTCTCTTTTGGATATTCTTCCTGAAGGTACATTCCAACAAGCCACTTGCTTGCAATCTCCATTCCTGGTTCTGTTTATCTGGTGTCCCAACCTAAAATATTAATATTACATTCTATAAGCTGATAACCAGGGAGATACAATTTAAAGTCCTATAATCAATTATGCATACTTTATTATGAAAATTTATTATGATTCTTTTGAAGTTCAGAACATACACTGTTTACTTTTTGTTGGTGCCTCTCTGCTCACAGGCCTTACTAGTTCAGCCACTGACTCATGGCTTCTCCTCAGGCACATCATTTAAGATCTCATTTTAAACCCGCCAGGAAATTGGGCCCAAACACCAGACTGGAGACCTTTAAAAATCATGTTAAAGTCACACTAATTCAATTTCTGTTACTTTGGTTGTATTTTATGCTCTATTTCAAGCTGTCACTTTTTAATCTTCCTGATTTTCATTGTTTATTAAAAGATGAATGATAGTACTATAACCTTGATTCAATCAGCTGGTCCAAATACGTGAGATGAAAGCAATGTAATGTTGAAAAGGCTGCTGACCAAATAAAATTTTCCAGGACACAAAACAAGTGGATTAAGGAAGTCAAAGTTTTGTCTCCTGGCCACATTATTGCAATAGTCTCTGATGAAGATAAATGTGTTTATGTTATGCATTCAATCATCACATTCTGATATGGAGGAAGCTTGCTTGAACAGTCAATTTGACTCTGGGCATTTGTGTGGGGGGCATGGCTACATAACACCCAGAATAATCACTGTAAACTGGCATAAAATCCCCACTCCACCCCTAGCATATACATCTATTTTTTATTTTATTTTTGTCCCAGAGATTGAACTTAACAGGCACTTAACCACTGAGCCACATCCCCAGCCCATTTCATGTTTTTATTTTGAGACAAGTTCTTGCTAAGTTGATCAGGTCCTCACTGAGTTGCTGAGGCTGGCTTTGAACTTGCAATCTTCCTGCCTCAGCCTCCCTAGCTTCTGGGATTACAGACATGCACTACTGTGCCTGGCTGTACAACTAACTTTTATGGTGATTAATTTATGCACATGCTCCCAGTCCAATGATTCAATTCAATTCAATTTGAATATCAGTCTATCTGATATTCAGACCTTGAAAGTTTCTGTGTATCTTTGATATGATTTTTGGGGTTAGAATTAAAGATTTAGAATTTTGGCACTCTCTGGCATTATAATTGCTGTATGCCTTGCTTTCTTTGCTTCAGGGTTATAAACTATCTGTGGTCATGGCTTACTGTATACATCCTGAAGACCCCTGTGTAGGAATCTGTAGGCTGTGTGTTATGAATAACTGATACAAACTCTGATTAGGCCTGGGAGAATATTTAGTACTCCATTAGCTGGAACTGCACATTTTTGAAATGCAAAATGGCAGGATGAAAATTATTTATGGAAGGACTAACCACAAATATGCACTAATTTAAAATGAAATGTTTAAAAAATTCAAATATAACTTATTTCCTGTTTTGTAAAATTAATATAATATAATTTAGAAAGTAAATTGCCCATGATTAATTAAGGAGCCCTGACTGTTAAAAAGCACCTTGCTTACAGGATGGCTTCTTGTGTTTATAAATCCTGTCTAACAAACTTTCATTTTCTAAATAATTGTTCTTTTTTACTAAAAAGCATTTTATACTCATTTGCATTTAAGGGGAAAGGATGATTGCTTCCTTCATAGGAAGAACCTATACATTGGTAAAATTCTGTATGGTCATGAAATGTGTTTTCAAGCTGATCATTGAATTTTTTTTTTTTTTTTCTTAACAGTAGTCAGTACTGGGTAAAAACATTCTTTTTCCATTATAATGTAAATCTCAATAGCGGTTTTGGGTGGTACTGTGATAAAATTTGCTTCCTTGCTTCCTTGGTGACAGCTATATTTTTCCCTCCATTAGGTGTTTCCTTTGTCAACCATTGAATAAAATTCTAAAGCAGATTAAGCGAATTATAAATTTCGAGGCAGGGTTGGCTTCCTGGGTTCATGGTCTCTGCATCTGCACAGGGGTCACTGTTCGCTGTCACTGTTTGAAAAGTCAATTTTTAAAAAGGACCCTATATTTTAATTTGTATTATGTTTCACAAACTAAGTAGCCAGTCTCTTTCTAGCAGTAACTCAAAATGTTGGCAAATTCTTATCTTTCCTTCACAATTGTGATAAATATTAAGTTATATTTCATTTCTAAAACTTTAAAGAATGCTGGCAAATTGAAATCTCGGGGTTAATTGGGAGCTGGTTTCTAAAGGTTTTTTCTTTTTCCAAGTTTCTTTGAGTTAAATGCATTCAGCTACTTTTCTGTCTTAGTAGTCATAAAAGTGAATTATTTTGTGGATGGAAGATCTTGGGTGCACTGATTATGAGCCCAGGTTTGAAAATGTAAGGATAAAGCTTGCAATGGACATGAACTTCATGTGTTTAGGAACCACATCTATCACATTCACAGCTCTTTGCTAGGGCTTGGCATATAACAGGAAGAATTGCTTTTCTAACCAAATCTCTGGATTTTTTTATCTTTAATTTTGAGTATCCTCTTCCTCCTATTATTAAATGTAGAAAAAATTAAAGTAGATTTATGATGATGGCTAAATGAGACTTTGCTGAATACTATACCCATGGTTGGTCTTACATACCAGATATATTAAATCTGAAAATCATTGTACAAAGCTTCTTAGAGGATGTGGGAATAGAAGAAGGAGGTTTGGAGAACATGAAGCATTAGGGAAATTAAAGAAGGATAATGTCTAGAGAAAAATCAACTGCTGATTCCACCTTAAAATCTGACATTCAAATGAAATTACCTCTATTGAGTGTGCATAAAGAGACTCAACTTCCTCTTTCTCCAGGAATTCCTTGAAAGAGAGGGGAGTTAACATTTCTTTATATATGGTGCAGAGTTCTTGCTCCAGCTAAATGAATTGAGTTTGAGGATGGTTTTGCTTCCTGCCCAAAACTGTCCCTTCTTTGTGCTATGGTTTACCAGGTGGGAACGTGCACAGATGGTATGGATTTCAGTTGAACTTTGGAACATGGGAAATGCTGTGCTTTTGCAAAACACAAATGGCTTTGAATTTAATATTAATGTGTTCTCATCCTTAAGTGTCCTTTAGCCATCCTTACAGTGGGAATTTCTCACTGAGTAACATTTCTCGCTGGGTTTTAGTAACCATGGTCCATGCTGATCTCCCCTTTGTTCCCCTCAAACATATCCCAATCACTGGCTCCTATCTCCTTCCAGACAGGAAGCCTCTATGGCCTCTCCTATTAGTTTTATAAACACAACCAGTTCTCCTCAGAATAGAAACTCTAGTGAAAATGAGGGAAAAAAAGACAGTGAAACATATAATTAGTGTATCTACTTAAATAATAATGGCATATTACACATAGTTCTTTGGCTTACCTTTCTTCTTCAAACATTCCTTCATTACTCTTTCCTTATTCTTCATCTTTGTGTTACATTTTTTCTTAATTTCAGGTGAAAAAATTGCTGAAACCAAGAAAAATTTTCATTCTTACTTTATAGCATAACAAAATCCTGTTTCCAAGCCACATGAGTATTAAAAATAAAATCCTAATAGCCAATTAATGTAGGTTTTCATGGGACTGGGGTTGTGGCTCAGTAGAGCACTCGCCTAGCATGTATGAGGCACTGGGTTCAATTCTCAGCACCACATAAAAATAAATAAATAAAGGTCCATTGACAACTACAAAAATATTTTAAAAAACAAAGGTTTTCAGAGTTAAATACTCCAGTTTCTAATTCCAGGTCTTCTAGTCATTTTCCTAAGAGTAAGCCTGCCATTATACTCTTTTGATGCATAGAGGCCTTTTAAAAAATTTTTATTCATTTATTCATCAAAACAATATTGAAAGTCTACTATTAGCCAGTCCCTGTTCTCCTACATGGAATTTCATCAATGAACAACACTACAACCCCTGTGTTTATGAAGCTTATGTTATGGAAAGATACTGGTGTATTAGCAGGCTATACATATCCTGTGAGGGGGGAAAAGAAAAGTAAAATAAGGTAAGGTTGTTACGTATTCAAATCATTGATCCAGATAGGTGGGTGGGATGTGATAAGAAGTAACAGTTTATTCCCTCAAAGATGTAATAATATAATTGGAGAAATGTGATAAGAAGTAACAGTTTATTCCCTCAAAGAGCTAATAATATAATTGGAGAAATAAAGCATAAATTCCTAAAAGTGATCATAACCAATTACCACATATCACATATATGCTAAGTATCAATAAATGCTATGCACTTTACATGCTAGAAGAGATATGCAGAAAAGAAAGCTGAACTTGGAATTGATCTATATTTCAAGACTAATATTTTTTTCTACTACAAATAGATTAAATATCAGGTTTTCGTATACAAATGCTTCATCTCTGTTCAAGATTTCTATGTTATATATCAAACTATTTCAAAACTTAGTGCTGTAGCACTTATCTTGTTCACCTACCTGCAATTTAGGCTGGACTCTGCAGAGATAGGTACACTTGGTGTAAATGGAGGCAGCATGGAGACCAGAGGCTGAAATCATCTGAAGATTTTCTCACACACTGTTGGTAGTTGACAATGAGTATCAACTGCAACTTAAGTTAGGACTGTTGACTGGTACACCTGTACATGGCCTTTTCAGATGACCTGGACTTCCATATAACATGGCGAATGAATTCTAAGGACACATGTTGAGATAGAACTTAAAAAAAGCCACACTGCCTCTTATGATCCAGCCTTGGACATTACACAGTGCTGCCTCTGTCTCATTGTATTCACCAAAGCAGCCACAAAGACCAGCCCACTTTCTGAAGAGCAAACCTCCACTTCTTGATGAGAATGAGAAAGATTCTAGAAGACTATGTGGGATCCAAAATACTTGAGGAAAATATATCATTCTCAGTCTTTGAGATTGAGGTTTTTTATTTTTTATAGCTAATAATTTTCACTAATAATTAATTATAGATACCTTAGAGGGTGATTATTAAAGTAAAATGTAGAAGTTAGTGGTCATCAAATTAAAAATAAAAGGTACTAAATAACCCTAACCCTAACCCTAATTTGTACTGTCAGTGTTGGCATACCCAAAACATTTCCACGATCAGTCTGGATACAAATAATATTACATATAAAAGCTGTTTTGTTAGCTTTTCATTGCCATGGACAAAAGACCTGATAAGAACAATTTAGAGAAGGAAAAGTTTATTTAGGGCTCAGGGTTTTGGAGATCTCAGTCCATTGATGGCTGACTCCATTGCTCTGGGCCCAAGGAGTCAAAAATATCAAGGCAGAAGAGTGTGAAGGAGGGAAGGAAATCAGATAACGGCATCTGGAAGCAGAGAGAGAGTTCTGCTTAACAGGGACAAAATATGAACCCCAAAGGCATGTCCCCCAGTGACCCACCTCTTCCAGTCACACTCTAATCACCTACAGTTGCCACCCAGTTAATCCTTTCAAATGGACTAATATAATAAAGTAAAGGTTCTGATAACAAAATCATTTCACCTCTAAACTTTCTTGCATGTCTCACATGAGCTTTTGGTAGACACCGAATATCTAAACCATAACAGAACCTATACTCATGGGCTGGATTTGCTACTCAGTGGTAGAGCACTTGCCTAGCATGCGTGAGGTGCTGGGTTCAATTCTCAGCACTGCCTATGAACAAATAAATAAAATGAAGGTCTGTCAACAACTAAAAATTTTTTTTTAAAAATCTAGACTCAAATATTTTTGGCACTAACTTCTTATAAATAGGGTCTGTACCTTCCTCTGAAATCCCTAACCTCCTCCCCCAAGGCACTTCAGGAATTCCCTAGAGATGCTTTCCATTGTTTATTTCTATAGTATGAGTTCATCAAGGCCAGCAGGGTGCTGAAGCACCTCCTCTGAGGGAGGGTCTGTGCACCCCACTTCCTTAGAGGGATCCTAAAGATTTTCTAGATACTTCCTCTGGTTTTTTATAAGAAGTAATTTTCTGAGTTCCATTCTTCTAAATTACAAAGCTGGTGTTTCCCTTCTTTATGACCAGTCTACCTCTACCCCCAGGCATTTACAAAAGTCATTTTTTCCCCTTTCATTTTGTTCAAACATAAGATTTCTTTGGATTTGGTATTTGCCTATGTTACATCAGCTAAATTGATTACTACCTGCTACAGGGAGGATGCACCTCGATAATCATAGCAGCATATCAAAAGAGGAAAGTCAGATGAGGCTGGTTTCAACTGGATTAAAGATCTTTTAATTCAGGAAACCAATTAGGACTAGGAGATCTCATAAAAAATAGTTTAAGTAGATACGCATAGGGTCTTGAGGCAGAACTTTATAACTATTGTGTATCTGGGGAAGGTCCTAAAAATACAAAATGAAGTTATTGAGGTTAACAGCCTTATCTTTTCCAGGCAAAAATCTTCTGAAACAATCAAGTTGATAAAGATGGTCTTGTTGATAAAGATGGTCTCAATTCTCAGAATCTCATTTCGAATTCCAGATGATCTGGCCAGACCTGGCAATCTGGTCCTTCAGACCTCCTCAGACATGGTTGAGTCTTTAGGGGTAAGCTAAACTAAGATTCTCAGTCTTTACCCCAGCTAAATCTGGATCCTGTTCTACCCAAGTCACTATTGTTTAAGATTATTCCCTTGGACCACTAATTTCAAAGAAAAACTAAAATATTTCTAATCTCAGAGAAACAATAATGGAACAAAGGAGACCTGCATAACTAGGTGTTAAGATTTATCTGAAGACAAGTCAAACCCAACTCCTGGGTCTACTCTGGAAAACCAAAAAATCCTCTGTGCCCTAGACTGAATCCAAGATCCAACAAAGATGATACATCTTTAGTACTTCAAATAAAGCAGGTTTTGAAGCTTCTTGGAAAGAAGGAACTTATGCACAAAAATTTATTTGGGAGTGAGTTAAAATCATTTGGGAGTGGAAAATCAGTGGCTTATGAATTATATGTTCTGTGGAAGGTGTGATCATTTGCAATTGTAAAAACCTGAAAGGCAATTTGTGCTCTTGGTTCCTTAAAAAGCTTCAAAAAAGAAAAATTTGTTAGCTGAACAAATATAATCCTCTCTGAGGAGGTATTCCAGCTCTATCCTGCTCAGTGACATATTTCTGTTGGTGTTTGTGCAGAAGAGAGTCACATGGCATGATAAATTAAAACACTTCCAAGAGACACTGGGAAATGCTGAACTATCCATTCACACCAGACAGGGCTACTTGCACATTACTCATGTTGACAGGAGCATTTAAATGGAACCATTTTGAGGATCCAGATGAAGACTTCATGAACTGCACTTCACAACAAGAGAAAGCTTAATTCTCTGCTAATGGTTTTCATGTGGTAAAGGGAAGCATTTTCAAATTCAGGAATAATCTATAAAAATGCTGTGATCCTCATGCTTGAATATTGACATCTGTGTGTGTGTGTGTGTGTGTGTGTATGTGTGTGTGTGTGTGTGTGTGAGAGAGAGAGAGAGAAAGAGAGAGAGATTTTAGGTTGTTGTGACAATTTATATAATATCTGTAATTCTTGCTACAAAGTAAATTCTTCATAAATGTTAGTTGTTCTCTCTTCCTAGCATCACTCCTTCTACTCTCTCCTTTAGTGATTTTGCTCCCACAAGACTCCACAAATAGAGATGATGTGCTTATCTTCATTAATATAACTTTATTTCCCTGTGTCTTTTCCAGGATATGAAATATAGTAATTTTTATTATTTTAAAAAGACTTTATTTGCACATTTATTTTTCACAATATTTAAAAAATATGTACACACCACAGAACAATTATTTCCAGCACTAACAACATTACTCTATAGGAAACCACAACTAATGCTCCATTTGATTAGAAAAATTCATCAGAATCAAAATTCCAGAGGTTCCTAGAAACCAACTAAATAAAGGCCAGTTAGATTCCCAGTCAGTTTCACATCCTATGTGACCCTGTAGACCCATTTATCGTAATGTTTATCTCAGATGAAACTGTTTGACCTTTAGCAGTCTTGGTCTGAAATAGAGAAAAAGAAAAACAAGCACATGCACAGTGTCAAGGAAGTCATTTGACTGAACCAGAACCATGCAATTAATTTTGAGGAAGAGTGATTCTTAGAAATTAAGATATGAGGAATGATTATTAGCTGTGTAATTAGAGCTAGCTCTGAACTTTCTAGTTTGATTTAGCATCATCCATATAATCCACAGTCAGAGCCTTAATCTCCTTGAGCTTCCATTCAAGGACAATATTCCACTAACTAAGAACTGGGGAGTCATTGACTCAATAAAATGAAGGATAGTTATTGGAATTTTATGAATAAAAGGACATATCAAATAATCTCCTTTTGAGCACTTACATGCAAGAATTGTGCTGGATTCTGGGGATGCAAAGTCAAAGCAATATCTTCCCTCAGGACACTTATACCTTGTGGGGGTTACAAATGCATAAATTCATCACTGCAGCATGCTAGATGTTCACATAATAAACCTAGGAACAATGTGCACCCAGGCACATATGCAACGGCCACCATGGGGTAGAAATAAAAAGGAGTTTATTGACAAAATTAGTAGCAGGAAGTAGCAGCCCATATGGCGCCCCAAGTCCTTGCTCCATCCTGCAGTGTTGTGCCCAGGCCAGTGATAGGTGGATAGGACCAATGATGGGATGCCACCCTTGAAGCACTCTGCATGTTTATAGGTAAAGTCGGGGCCCTCTGTGCCTATATCACATTGGAGAATGCCCATGAAGGAAGAGACCTTGTTATAAAGGAGGAGTAGAGAGAAAGAGGGTTCTGGATCAGCCTGTTCTTCAGGTGAGTTACTCAGACTTGCTGAGCCAGCAATGTGAGAAGCTGTGAAGGGGGAAAACATTGACTTGAAGATCCCCTGGAATTTTCTGCCACTTGCTTTGGGAGCCCAGAGAAAGGCATGGGTATTCAGAGAAGGCTTTCTGGAGGAAAGAGATGGAGTTGTTGTGAAGGAATTTGGAAAATGAAGAGGATAAAGAGAAATAGGAGAATGGATGCATGAAGGACCCCACACACTCAGCATATTCTTGGAACTGCAAATGGTCCAATGTAAGAGCATAACAGTTAAGAGTGAGACTACAAGGCAGGGGGGTGCCAGGTCAGCATATTGCACAGTTTCTAACAGGTCAAAGCAATGAGGGATTCTCCTGTGCATGCTCTTTTTCTTCTTTTTGACTTTCTTTTTTTTGAGGGGGGGGGTGAGTTACCCAGGATTGAACTCAGGAGCACTCAACCACTGAGCTACATCCCC
>JAJEJO010045245.1:0-36151 GCA_020662805.1 Glaucomys volans
GGGGGCAGGGCGGGCGGCGGCACAGGGAAGTCCCCTGCTCTTAATAAAGCGGTGCTTTTCTTCTTATACATTGCCACGTCGAAGCCCCCCATGCAAATGTCTCTCGCATCAAGATGCCAGACCTTGGGTGCGAGAGGAAAACGAGATGCGGGAGAAGGCGAGAAGAAAAGAGACCGGGAGACCCTTGAGGCCGAGGGAATGAGGGGAACGGGGGAAAAAATGACTCGCGATTAAAATCCTAGTGCGATGTATGGAGAGCGCCCTTGGGAGCCTGCAGGAGCCTCCGAGGTCAAGGACTCCAGGCCTCACCATTCCTCCGTGTCTCACCCTCCCTACCCCCAACCCCAGGATGCGGCTGGGCCGCCGGGCCCTCTGCGCGCTGGTCCTGCTGCTCGCCTGCGCCTCGCTAGGTCTCCTGTACGCAAGCACCCGAGAGGCGCCAGGCCTCCGGACCCCTCTTGCTCTCTGGGCGCCCCCGCAGGGCCCCCCCAGGCCTGAGCTGCCAGACCTTGTCCCGGAGCCCCGCTACGCACACATCCCAGTCAGGATCAAGGAGCAAGTGGTGGGGTGAGTGCGGACAACTGCTGCAGCAGCACAATGCTTGCTGGGGGGTGGCCTGGGGAGCTTTTGTTTCCTCGGCTGCTGGGCTCTGGTGCCTCCCTTCTCCTGAGTGGTTGTGTGGAGTAAAGTGGGAGGTGGAGCAGGCGGCTGAAGCTTGGGCTGGGGGAATATTTGTCTTCCCTTAAACTTGTCATGGCAATGGGAATGGGAGGATATGCAGGCAGAGGAAGGCCCTGAAAGGCTCTCCAATGTCCAGGTTCAGACATGAAAAGAGATTCCAGAAGGGTTCCTTAATGATGGGTGACACTATGTAGGTCCTGAAATCCTACTGACTGTCCTATTCTGCACCTCTGTGAATTCCAGATTTAAGGGATGAGTCACACTCTTGATCCCCCATTCCTGGGGACTATCTGAAGAGCAATATTTAAGGGAACAGATATTGGATAGGCAGAATAGAAGGGCCAAAGTATGGGCCCTGTGTGTTTTGTGGGATGAGTGTAGCTGGACTCTGAAGATCCCTTTCCCCTCTTCAGGCTATTGGCTCAGAACAACTGCAGTTGTGAGTCCAGTGGGGGGAGCCTCCCCCTTCCCTTCCAGAGACAGGTCCGAGCCATTGATCTCACCAAGGCCTTTGACCCTGAGGAGCTGAGGGCTGCCTCTGCTGAGAGGGAGAAAGAGTTCCAGACCTTCCTTTCAAGGTACCAGAGAAAAAGGAGAGCTGGACTTTGTGGGGGAGGGTGGTGGAGGATTGTGGTGACTATGCCAGGAGAGAAAGCCTCTCTCCTCCTGACTCTTCCTCTATCCTCTTCTCCTCTGTCCTTCCCTCCTCCAGAAGCCAGTCCCCAGCTGACCAGCTGCTCATAGCCCCTGCCAACTCCCCTCTGCAGTATCCTCTGCAGGGTGTGGAGGTTCAGCCCCTCAGGAGCATCTTGGTGCCAGGTGGGGAGGAGGATGGCCTGGGTCACCAAGAGGGTGGCAGTGCCCAAGGTTGGGTGGAATGGGAGGTGAGGACTTCTGATGAAGGGGAACTTGAGGAGGACATAGGGGATAAGGGATTCTAGGGTTGTCAGAAATTACAGAAGACTATAACTGGGGAGGTTTGGGAAAAATAATCTATTATTTGCTAACTGATCAAAGTTAGTTGGATATGTAGGTTAGGATATGAAAGAGATACCACTTTGATGGGAGAAAGTAAAAAAGCAGTTACTCTGGGCTGTTATGCAATGCCCTGCTGAGGCCTCAACAAGATGGATGAGTGAAAAGTTCTGTGTTGTGTGTGGTGAAAGAAGTGAGAGAAAGGAACAAGAATTCAGGGCTGTCTATTCTGATCCTCCATCATTCCTCCCAGGGTTGAGCCTGAAGGCAGCTTCTGGTCAGGAGGTATACCAGGTGAGAGAAAACAGAACAAGGAGACCAGGTGGGCATGAGAATGCTGGGAGGGAGACAGGGCCACCAAGGGAGGGATGGAGGAATTCAGGAGACAAGAGGTGAATCTGGGGCCTGACCCTGCACTTTCTGATCCCCTCTGCCAGGTGAACCTGACTGCTTCCCTGGGCACCTGGGATGTGGCAGGGCAAGTGACTGGAGTGACTCTCACTGGAGAGGGGCAGCCAGATCTCACCCTTGCCAGCCCAGGGCTAGACCACCTCAACCGGCAGCTGCAACTAGTCACTTACAGTAGCCGAAGCTACCAGACCAACACAGCAGACACAGGTGTGAGACCTGGGTAGAGGTAGGGGCAGGCTGGATGAACACAAAGGATGGAGAAAAGCTGCTGTGAGCAAATATTACAGGGTGTGGGAGGTACCCAGGCAATGGCCAGAGCTGCCTGGCCACACAATGGGTGTTTCAACAGGGCAAGAAGGGCCAGAGAGGGAGAGAAGGGGCCTTTGTTCATCTGGGGCCAGAGCAGGCTAGAGAGAAACCTGAGTCTTGGGTGTGTCCCCATTTCTGGCCAACCATGGCAGGCCACAGGAAGTGACCTGCTTCTTGAGCCAGAAGACTCAGGTTCTATTCCCAACCCCTCACTTACTGGAGTGCACTTTAACTTTCAGAACTCCCAATTTTCCTCTAGCAAAAGGGGCAAAACAGCCCTCTTCTCTTCTTCAAAGTTTGTTGCATAAAGTTTTCTCCTATCTTAGGGCCTTTGCACTTGCTGTTTCTCAGTCTGGAGCGCTCTTCCGCCAAGATTTTTGCCTGGCTGGCTGCTTCTTGTCATTTACATCTAAGCTCAAATGTCTCTTCTTCACTATTACTTTGTCTTATTTTCTATTCTATATTTAACAGTATCTGAGCTTTCTTACTTACAAACAGACTAGATTCCTATCAGTTTTGTTGTTGTGTAAATGTGGGCAAGTTACTTTTCTGTACTTCACCTTCTTTTTCTGCAGTAGGAATCTACTTAATGAGGCTATCATGAGGATTAAAGTAATTCATATATTTAGCATAATTTTAAAGTGTCTGAAACATAATAAATGCTCAAAGAAGTTTAGCTTTTCATTAACACTTTTTCATTGTCTTTCTCCCCACCCATTAGGAAGTTCCATGAGGGTAACAACCTTGTATTCTTGTCTACCAAGGCCTAGAAAGGCAGGGCAAAGAGTAGGCACTTAAATATTAATGATGGAAAAGAATGTCCCAACCTTAAGGACTCAATCCCATGTTCTTTTTCCCCAGTCCGGTTCTCCACCCAAGGACATGAGGCTGCCTTCACCATCCGCATAAGACATCCCCCCAACCCCCGGCTGTACCCACCTGGGTCTCTACCTCAGGGAGGTGAGGATAGTGGGGGCAGGGAAATAATAGTCCAGCCTTGGTGGGAAGTAAGTTGGGCTGGTGTGGGCAAGGAAGTAGTAAGTCCTGCCCTGGTGGGTAGTTAAGTTGGGACAGGATGGACCTAAAAAGGGTTGTCTTCCTGCTTCTCTTTCCCCATTCTTCTTGTCTGCATCCAACCCTGTGCCCTCGCAGCCCAGTACAACATCAGCGCTCTGGTCACCATTGCCACCAAGACCTTCCTTCGTTATGACCGGCTACGGGCACTCATCGCCAGCATCCGCCGCTTCTACCCCACCGTCACCGTGGTCATTGCTGACGACAGCGACAAACCAGAGCGCATTAGCGGTCCCCACGTGGAGCACTATCTTATGCCCTTCGGCAAGGTGCGCAGTCAGCAAGGCTGAACTGGGGCGCAAGAAGACCCTGGGAGGGGGCGTTCCCTCAGTCCGCAGCCAGGGTAGTCATTCCAGGACCACATGCCTCAGAATCCAGAGGGTACCTGTTAAGCATGAGGATTCCTGGAATGTGAACCCTAGAAGAAAGAATCGTGCCTATCTTATTCGTTCTGCATTCTTAGAATGATGCTTGTTAGTACCTACCAAGGCGCTCAATAAAATAATTAAGGAATGAATGTAAGTAAGAATAAAATGCATTCCAAGACCCTCTCCCAGAACACTGAACTCAGAACCTCTGAGAATGGCATTGGGAATATGCATTTTTTTAACCTAGCTTCTGATCATTGGAAAGTTTGGAGAGGTGCACAGGCTTTTGCGAGGGGTCAAGGGAAAGAAGAAAGGTGGCAAATGGGCAATCCTATTTCTACAGACCTCCAACTGTACACACCTCTCCCTCAGGGCTGGTTCGCAGGCCGGAACCTGGCCGTGTCCCAAGTAACCACCAAATATGTGCTGTGGGTGGACGACGACTTTGTCTTCACAGCGCGCACGCGGCTGGAGAAGCTTGTGGACGTGCTGGAACGGACACCGCTGGACCTGGTAGGGGAGGTGCAGCGGAATGGGGGGTAGGAGAAGAGCCTTAAACAGGCTAGGGCTACGCGTTGACAACCGCCAGCCTTGGGACAGAGAGAAGTCCATGAAGGGGAGTATGGTGACGGTCTGCGTTCTGTAGGGGTGAAGCAGAAAAGGATGGGGCAAGGGAATGAACCGAGGGAAAGGGAGCACAGACCTACCCTCTTGGAGTCCTGGTCCCACCTAGAACCCTCCTCCCATTCCCGCAGGTTGGGGGCGCAGTGCGGGAGATCTCGGGTTTTGCTACTACCTACCGGCAGCTGCTGAGCGTGGAGCAGGGCGCCCCAGGCCTCGGGAACTGCCTCCGGCAAAGGCGTGGCTTCCACCACGAGCTCATTGGCTTTCCAGGCTGCGTGGTCACCGATGGAGTCGTTAACTTCTTTCTGGCGCGCACAGACAAGGTGCGAGAGGTCGGCTTTGACCCGCGCCTGAGCCGCGTTGCACATCTGGGTGAGTAGCGCCCCCTCCTGGCAGGGCCTGGGAGGGACGCGCACACACACACCTGCAGGCGGGGGACGAGGCTCGGCGCAAACCGTCACTGAAGGCATGGCACTTTCTCCCTGCCCATTCCCTCAGTTACCCAGAGTACCCTAGAGGAGTTCTGCAAGGATTTACCAAGACCTGTACCCGGTAGAGAGACAGAGCACCGACCCTATCCTCCGTCCCCCGGCATTCTTCTTAAACTCCTAAGCCTAGCACAGTCACCAGGTCCGCTTTGAACTTCCTCTCCATAGTCACCACCCTTTACTCCACTCCCAGCCGCTTCGTCTGGTTCAAACCGTACTCCAAGCAGCCCATAAAGCACCAATTGAACCTCTTAGAGTGGAGGATAGGTCTTTCCATTTTCAAAGCACAAGCAAATCGATGCTGTTTTACACAGTATAACCAAGACCCAGAAGGGTTAATTTACATGCCATTTACATGCCATTTACATTCCAATTTACATTGGAAACTTGAGTTTTCATAGGCACCCTCAATACCCTAAATTTCAGTTCTTCCTTATGCACTGACTATCTGCACCCTCAGGAGGCTTCATTATTTACTCCCCTCCCCTCAACCCCAGAATTCTTCTTGGATGGGCTTGGTTCTCTTCGGGTCGGCTCCTGCTCCGACGTCGTTGTGGATCATGCATCGAAGTTGAAGCTGCCATGGGCATCAAGGGATGCTGGGGCAGAGACTTATGCCCGGTTCCGTTACCCCGGATCACTGGATGAAAGTCAGGTGGCCAAACACCGCCTGCTCTTCTTCAAACACCGGCTGCAGTGCATGACCGCGGAGTGAGGGCCACTTGGGCCTTCCCCCTGTCAGGCTGGGCCTACCTCCTTGTCCCCGCCAGGATTGTCCAGCCAACCCCTCCATCCAGTGAGCACTCCACTGAAGATTCCTGACCACCTTGCCCTTCACCCCTCCCCTTCAGAACCTGATCCCAAATAGGGGTTTGTCCTGGTGACACCCCTCCTTTCTGTGAGTGCCCAGGGGCCTGAGGAGCCATAACCTCTCCCACAGCCAGTGCCAAGTCCTCCCCCCACCCCATTCTTATGGGGCAGGAAATGGGGGGTGGTAATTTTTCCAAGTGCCAAAGAGCCCAGGAGGACTCTAAAACCCTGAAGTGGAAGCACTCTCCTCTTGCCTCCTTGGGACTGAGGGGGTGAGAAAGCTCCCCAGTGTGCAATCCCAAGGCTGTGCCTCCCCACCCCCAGCTCCGGATCCAGGACTCTGTACCAGCTCCAACCCACCCCCACAGAGACAACTTGTGACTCTGAAGTTGGGTGGGGCTGGTGAACACATGTTGAAAGCCAATTTTACTCGTGTCTCTTTGATGCTGTGGGTAGGGAAGAAGGGGCACCAGGGGGGCATGAGACACCCAGACCCACTTCATGGATCCCAGAGGGTCTCAGCTTCATTTTATTCATTACATTAAGTAAGGGGCTTAAGGACCATGGCCCTCTGCGTGCATACGCGCACACACACACACACATACACAATCATTGGGGACCTTCATACTCCAAGTGACCTGGTCAGATCCACACTGTGCAAATCTTAGGGCCAGTGAGTTCCTGGAGGAGAGAGTAGACAGGTTGGGAATAGATTTAGTATCCCTTCCCTCATGGAGATTTGGAAGTGCTCTGAGTGGCACACGACGCATTTTGGAACCTTAGTTCTTCCCGTTCTTCACTCATAGCTTGGCCCAGTCTCCCACTAATCCTCTTTTCCCTATACCACTTCCTTCTTGATCTTCCTTCTTTCCTGACACTCTCTCTGGATCTTCAAGCACTCACCTGCCCTCCCTTGCCCTAGTGCAGCACCTTCTGGCTCCCACTCCTGATGCTGCTGCCCCTTACCAGTCTCTCCAAGGCATGAGCCGCTGCATCCTGGACACTCACAAACAGCTGTTGTGGGGTCATTCTGTCCAGGACTCCTGCCCGGGTCAGTGTCTCCAGCACAGAGGCTGTGTAGGGAGAGTGTCAGGCTCTGGGGCCCTAAAATCACATTGCGTCCTCTTCCCTCCCCCAAGAGTCCAGTCATTCTCTAGTCACCAGTCTCTCCACCCTCCATACCACTCACCATTACACTGGGCTAGGAGAAGGTGGATCCCCGCATCCCTGCATCGGCTGACTAGCTGCAGGGGTGAAGCAGAAGGGTTAACTTCCAAATCAGAGGATATGAACAGGATGATAAGTGGTTTTTCTCAACCTACTCTCTCCCTCACCTGTGCCACTTCTCTGGCCCCAGCAGCATCTGCAAAGGTGACTCCACCGAAGTCTAGGATCACAACTCTGACGGGCTCAGCAACTAGGATGGGAGAAGGCAGGAGTACCAAGATGCCTCCATGGGTCCTGCTCAAATGTCCCTCCTTGTCATCCTATCTTACCTGTGTCGGGTAGGCCATCTGGCTTTGGAGACTCCTATAAGTAGAGAAGAGTAGTCACCACCACCCAAAAAACAAGCTTGAATGTACACACCTCTTGAGCACAAGGATCCACCTCAGACATATTTGCCTCTGGTTCACTTTCCTCCTTGTCCAAGTTCCTTACCTTGCCTCCTTCTCCAAGCCCCAGGTGCCACTCCAAGATGCGGCGAAATTTCCCACGAGTCCCAAAGTAGAGGGGTGTTGGATAACTCAAGATACAGAGACCTGGGACCTGGAGGAGCTAAGAGGGAGAGGGTCACAGAAACATCTAGGTCTAATCTTCTCTTCCTTCTTTGGCCAAAGTTCACCCACCTTGTGGCTCTCTTTGAGTGGCCTGTAGAGTTCTGTCCCCTCAGCCAGTCCAAGTGCCAGGCACTGCACCCTAGGGAAGAAGCTGGGGTCAGATTTCCAGCCTAACCTGGCCTGACCAGACATTTGCCCCCCATACCTGGTATCTCCCCTCCCCTCATCTCAACTCTGCCCATCTCTATGCCCACCTCTGTGTGCGGCAGACCACCATCATCATGGAGAAGACCACACCCACGGCCAGACCCAGGTCCACATTCAGTGTCACTACAGCTACCCATGTGACCATCCACACAGCCTGTAGGACATGAATAGGGAGGGGTGGACTGCCCAGAAGACTGATCCAAGGGCAGTGACTACTAAGGCAAGTGAGGGGAAGGGAGGACCCAGAAAAAAGTAGGAAGTATGACAGAAGGAAGAGATTCACTGATATGCACCTCAGACCATGTGCTGGTTGGGAGATTACAAATATTCCTAGGGGTTCAAACCCCACCTTTCCCTTGTTTCTGAGTAAAGGGTTTTAGAGGGATGTGTGTAGTAATGCAGGATGGGTTGAAGGACTTAGGACCAGGACAGTTAGCACTGGTCCGTGGTACAGGCTGGGGATATTGAGGATGCTAGGAAGATGGGAGGGGCAATCTGGGGTAATGCTGCCATTTCTCACAAAGTCCACACGACTGATGTGCCATAGCTGTGGAAGTTCCTGCATCTGGAAGAACATCTGGCGCATGCTGGAGATGTTGATGCAAGCCAGGACAGCCTTAGGGCAGAGGAGGTGGGCTGACTACCACAATGTCCAGGAATACACCACCACCCCTGGTATGCCCAGTTTCCTCAGTGCCTTACCTTTGGCAGATAGTAGAAGAAGGGCCCCAACCACAGCAGCACTGAAAGGACAACTATGGAGGAGAAGAGGCCTGCCAGCTACAGAGTAGGAGGGATGGAAGCAAGGAAGGCAGGTAGAAGATTGGTAGATACCCCAGTAGCATCCCTCACCCCCATGAGAGAGCTGGTCTCTCTGCCTGCTCTGCTTCATCTTCCTCAGAAGTCCCCCTCCTCCCAAACCTCCTTCCACATGAGTAGCCCTCACTCCTCAACCCCCTTCTTGATATTCGACTATTGACATCCCCCCTTCCCCCCAATTATATGTCCATCATTCTCCAGACTCCTCTGATGTAATGTAGTCATCTGTTTCGTTTTCTATTTTTGTTTATCTATTAAGTTTCCTATTTTTACAGCCTACCTCCATCTTAAAAGCCACTGTTGAATCTCCCTATAAGCAGGCTAACCATTGCTTAGAGCATCAGCAGAGTAAAGGAAAACAAAAATGTTAGGGGAAGACTTTGATATATGATACTTCTTTCTACAGAAAATGTCTTCATGGAGGGAAAAACAGAATTTCATCTATTAAATTTGTAGTTTAGTATTGTTTTTATTTTAGATTACATCTGGGGCACCACATGCTTTTTTGGTGTTTAAACTCTACAAAGGTCTTTATGGAGACTTGTTATCTTCTGTCCTTCCTCTCTATAATCCCATCCCCTCACTCACCCTCCCTCTGATTCCCATCCTCCTCCATATAGATGTTACTGGGGTATCTACCAAACTACTACTTGTTTCTCCATTATAGCCATCCCAGCCTGAATGTCTCATCCTTTCTCCTCACCCAAGGACACCCTCTTACCTGTGTATTCCCACCAGCATCCACAAGTAGGCTGGTTGTGGCCAGTGAGGCAGAGTTGGGAAAGCAAGAGAAGAGGGAGGAGATGAGGTTGGAGATGCCATGGGCCAAGAGCTCCTGGAGGGATACAGTGAGATGAAGAAAGAGACAAAGGCATGGGGGTAATAGGCTAAAGGGTTGTCTTCTAAATAAGGCTGGAGTCCATAGCTGGAGTCATACCTGGTTGGGGTCAATAGTGTAGCTATACTTGTCTGCATACATGGAGGCCAGGGAGACAGACACAGCAAAAGTAACCAGTGCAATGGGCAGTGAATCAGCCAGAATCCTGGGCAGCTCCGCCAGGCTAGGGAGGAGGGGTTGGGGAAATCTGGAAAGGGAGGAATCCATAGTAAGGATAGGTTGGGTGCTGCAGGGAGATAGGGAAGGCAGAGCAAATAGGGTGGGGCAGGACAAGAGGAGATGTTGGTGAAAGAGGTGGGAGAAAAAAGTGCTGGTGTCTTTTCATTTTCTCTTACCCTCCAGGCAACAGTCCCACTATCTGAACGTTGTATCTTGTGTCCAGGGAAGAGGTGAAGCAGAGCACAGAGGCCAAAAGCACCTGGGGAAGACACCACATTGGGGTCTAGGAGGAGATGGGGCCCATGGCAGAAGCTAGAAGGAGCTCAGCATGGAAGAGGGTCACAGTGCAGGACGAGATAGTGTTTGGAATGGGTACCTGACAACTCATTTAGAGTGAAGGAGTATGGGAATGGAAAAGAGAAATGAGGTAGGCCTGGAGCTATGGAGAAGTCAAGAGGGGGTTCCTATGAAGGTAAAGTATAACAAGGGTGCAACAGCCATTTTATGCAGAGAAGCTGGACTATATCTGGGCATATGTGGGGAATCTGTGGGGACATGTAAATGTCCACATGTAAATCATGTGGAGACATTCATTTAATTGGGAAGACAGCAACCTAGGTGGGGAGTGGAAAGGGAGATACCCTCTGAATTACAGTGAAGGATCTTATGAGGAGAGGTGAGAGGAGGTGCTGAGGAAAGCGAGACCACAAGGGGGCTCTGCAGGGAGGAAGAAGGCATTCTAAAAGAGATCTAGAGGGGGCTTGAGAGGAGTGAGTGCGGATGGGGATTCTTCAGGGTCAAAGTGTTCTGGCAAGAGGCCTGGAAAAGTACAAATGAGTGCAGGATCTCTCCCTGTGATCTCTCGGCATTCCACAAGGGGGCGGCAGCAGCCAGTTCCTACAAGATAGGCAGGGTACTTGAGAGGGCAAGGAGTCGGGGCTCCTAGGCCATTCTCACCATGACGACTTCCCCTGGAATCGGGGTAGGTAGCCTGCCTCGGAATCTCACGTTCAATTCCTTGATGGGCACAAGCAGTGCCAGGCTGAGAGCCGATATAGTCAGTTCGGCCGGACTGCTCCGGGGTAACGACGTGAGCACAGCCGCCAGCGTCTGTGGGCAGGGACCGTGAGCAGAGGGTCATGTGCCAGGTTTGACTGCCCCCTCCCTAGCCCAGCACCCACCCACCACACCAGGCAAGGCCCTCTTTCCCCGATGCCACCAGAGCTTCCACACCTACAGCGCCCCCAAGTAGCCAGGTAGTTCTTTCCTTCCTCTGGTTCACACACTACCCCTTCACCCTCATCTTTTCTTCCTTTTCGGGTTCCCCTCTTCCCCGAGACCTCTAGAAGTCTCTTCTCCGCTGTTTTCCCACCCCCACCTTGAAGAGAGAGAAGCAGCCGATCTGCCGCGGAAGAGACAACCCCAAAAGGTTTGGAAGCTGGGACACAAGCACGTGCAGCGCGGCCCCGCTGGTCAGCGCCTTGACCACAGGCTCCGACAAAAAGGTAGACAAAACGCCGAGCTGCAGCACGAACATCCCCAACTGCTGGGAAAAGATGTGCACTTACCAACAGGAGCAGGAGCAGACCCCCGACCCCAGGGCGCAGTATGCCAGCTTCCCCGCTGCACCCCTGCCCAGCTGGACATCCTCTCTTCCCTTTTCCAATTTCCCTGGCCCCAGCGTGGCTCCATTCCCCAGGGGCTTCTTGGGATCCTCCCTCACCATCAGCGCCCCACTCCCGAAGGCCACTGCCGCGGCGGCCCCAACCCGCTGAGCGTCCAACTGCTCCTTCTCGGTTCCGCTCAGGTTCTGGGAGAGGGGTTCGGGCACCAGCCGCTCCACTGCGGAGCCGGTCATGAGGCTAAGAACAGCGAAAGTTCCTGGAGTCAGGGAACAAACGCAGAGATCACCAACTGTGCTGCCTTGGCGGGCAACAGCCCAGGCTTCGCTGTTTGAAGCCAGAGATGCTGCTGTCTGACCCGGCTCTCCTAGAAAGCTGCTGCCTGCATTGAAGACTGTGAGCTGCCAGGAAACCGTGGGGAGGGAGGAAAGGAGAGTGCACCAGCTAGTAAAACCTGCCCCTCCTGCAGACCCCGGGTGAACTCTGTGCTCCTGTGAGGAACCATGCATCTCTTCTTCACCTGGAGACGTTCGTGTTAGCCAAATTTAACGAGGGGAAAATGTCCAAGTAAACTCCCTCGTCTATACCCACTGAAGCAAGTATGCCTAGATCAGAGTTCTATGGTAAAGTGGCGTGCAGAGGGAAGGGAAGGTGGAAGAGGTGAAGAGGAGAATGGAATGGAGCTTTTAAGAAAGAAGCTTCAAACCCTGTCCATTCTCACCCCAAAGAGAAGTCATTAGCAGTCCCTGGCCACTCACCTGTGGACAGGTGTCTTCCAGTGCCCAGCAAGCTGTAGATGAGAACAGGAAAGAAAGAAGTGTAGAGTCCGAACACCGGAGGTACCGAGGTCAGGAGGGCAAAAGCCATACCTGGGGAATAAGTAGAGGGAAAGGTCTGTTGGAGGGGTAGGGAGGGCTCCAGGACCGCCCAGTCTCTGGCACCAGGGATACTAAATCGTGCTGGCCTGAGGGAACCGAGAAGGTTAATGGGCCTCAGTGGGAGGCCCTGAGGCTAACAAGGTCACAAATCGGTGTCGCCAAGCTCCTGGGGGGCAGCCTGTGCCTCTCTCCAGTTCCCTGAAGCGGAACCAGTCCAAGACGTCTCGCAGGATTGCGCAGATGAGGGGGGATGGGGGTAGGGATCTAATGATCCCACACGCTCCTTCCCCAGAACTTGGTCTGAGGTTTCTCAGAGAACATTAACCCTCCGACTCACTCCCGGATTCCCAGGTTCCCACGCCTCCTCCCTGAAGTCCTTTAGAGCTTGGGCTCTGGAAAAGCTGGTGTTGGAGCCTCTCACCCTGGGGTACATGAACGATGCCCACGGTCACTCCGGCCACAGCATCCCCCAGCAGCCAGGTCCGCCAGCGGTAGCGGGGCAGCCAGCGCAGCAGGGGCATCCGAGCCAGCAGCAGGCGCCACGCCCCCGGCCGGGAACAAGCGCGGGCTGGTCTCCTCCACAACCTGCACAACCCTGGCCAGCTGGGCTCAGTCCGTAGCTCCTGCTCCTGCTCCTGCTGTGCGTCCCCGAAGAGCTGCTGGAACCGAGCTTCGGTAAGGGGTTCCCTGAGTCTAGTGCCCAGGGGGTACTTAAGGTCTGAGGCCTCTCCCGGGCCCGAGCAAGTCCTAGCACCCACTAGCCCGCTCATTTTGTCCTTGGCCCCCTCCAACTCCTCACGGTCTTAAATATCCCTTCCTCTGCTAGCCCAGAGTCCCGCCTCCAAGAAGCAGGGTCCAATCCGGCCTTGGAGGACGCCATCTCTCGGGACCTGCGGGTCAGCCTTGGGAGGGGAGAGTCCTCACGTTAGGCGTTTCCTCAGACATCCTTGGCGGGATCTGACCACTTTCCCTGCTATGAGGGTGGCTGAGGAAAGATGTAGCCATCAGAGATAGGCCAAAAGACAAGCGAACTAAACACCCACTCCTGCCGGTTGCCGTGGCGCACGCCTGTAATCCCTGCACTTGGGAGGCTGAGGCAGGAGGATCACGAGTTCAAAGCCAGCCTCAGCAACTTAGTGAGGCCCTAAGCAACTCAGTGACGTGGGGATGTGGCTCAGTGGTAGAGTGCCTCTGGGTTCAATCCCCACTACAAAAAAAAAAAAAAAACAAAAAAAACACCCCCCCCTTAAGTCTTTTTATTCCCCCCCCCCCCCCCCCCCCAGCCCTGCCCCACCCGACCTTCGACCTTCGCCTTCACCCTGGGTTCCTTTCACCATCTGTACTTTAAGCAGAGAAAGAGGCAGGCTCCTCTGGGGTCATTGGTCCTTTACTCATGGGCTGCATTCTCACAGTTCCAGAGCAAGAAAGTTTAGTACTGGTTGGGATCCCCACCCCAGATCTAAATCCTCATGTAGCACAGCCTGCCACAAGAAAGTGTAAGGGGCTTTATTGGCTTCAATAGTTTCACAAATTACTGACATGGGAGCAGCTACATGTATTAGACAAAGACAATGACAGACTGGCTGGGCCTAATTTAAGGGAAATGTTGAACTGATAGGAAATTTTTATTTCTTCAGTGCCAAAACAATGAAAAAAAAAAAACACCCCAAAATTCTGAAGCACTGTTTATTACATGTAGGTACTATTCTCAAAGTAGACACTCAAAAATACACACATGGTTAATTTAAGTACAACGGGGTCAACCACACACCTAATGTATCCCTGTGGACCATAAAGAAATACAAAGGTTCTAAGCTCCAGAATCCCATTTGCTGCTATCCCCTCCTCCATTCACAAGAATCTTTGGCACCCCTCCCCATCACCCTCTGGCCCCCCATCCCTGACCCTAAAGCCCCAGGGGTGGGGTACAGAGAGGGTGGGTCTCCCCTCTTCAATTCCTCCCATTGTTCCCCAGAAATCTTATCTGGGTCCTACGTCCTGTCTCCCCATTACAGATCCCTCCCCTCATTGTCAGCTAGAGGGACCTAGGGCCCACAGGGAGACTCCAGCATCTCCTCACCCTCCCACCCCAGGAGTCTATTGTCTGCTGAGGAAGCCCCAGTACACGTGATGGAACCCAGGGGACAAATGAACATAGTGGACACATGGATGCACAAGGACCAGAACAGGGCATGTGGATCTCTATGCTTGGCTCACTGTTCCAGGAGCTGTGCCAGAAGTTGGCAGGGGTGAAGACCCCTTTGGACTCTCCACTGTTGGATCTGGGTTTGAAGAAAAATCCCTGACTGCTCAGCATGACCTACTAGAAAGCAAAGAAGATCCAGACCAGGAAGGGGCCCCGAGACACCAGACTCTTCTTCACCTTCCCATTCTACATCAGCAGAACACAGAAACCTCAGAAAGAAAGGTACTCTGGGTATTTGTGCTTTAGTGTCTGGGTATTGGGGGATAATGGGAAGTCACAGGACACTGAGTCTTCTGGTGGGTCTAGACCAGAGGGTGCTTGGGAAGGAACGAAGAGCTGGATAAAGGGGAAGATACATGTAAAAATCTAGGGTTTTCTAGTGGCCTGAAGTCCCAGGTCTGGTCTGTGAGATGCTGCAACTGCAGGTAAGGGACAAAGATAACAATATTTTTATCTTACACCATGTGCCCTTTTCCTTTCACCAGACCCCTCCTAAAATAAGGGGGGCCAGCTGATCTTTTCCATAACACTTCATACCCACTACAGCTTCTCCTTCCCTCTGCCAAGACAGCAGCCTCAGTGATATAACAAATCCTTTATTCTCAGAAAACAGAAAAAACAAAATCAAAGCCAAAACCAATGATTTCTATCTGGCCCCTGCCCCAGTCTTCCCTCTGTACCACCTATATATCCTCCTTTTGGAGGGACCATGATGCATGCATAGGGGTGGAGCTGAAGGATCCTGGGTTCCTTGGTCAGAAAGAAGTCCTTTAGGGTCTAGGTACTGTCCTCCAAGTTGACATCTTTCCCAGCCTTGCCACCCTCCAGACATAATAAGAAGGAGGAACTCTGGAGTGGCACCGGAGGATTGCCCTGAAGTTCCTTGGGGAATAGGTGGCTGAGTCAGCACCACCCCCGTGGTGGCCTTCATCAGTTACAGCTCATCTTCATCCAACTTGGCAAGTCTGGCCTGGCAGGGAGGGGTGTCTGGAGTTGGAAGGACTGGAGAGGAGTCATTGGGTGCCTGAGGGGTATCACTGGGGGCCTAAAGAAAGATTCAAGTCAGAGGATCAACAAAGACCAGCAATCCACTCTCACTCCTTTCTTTTCAGTTTAAGCCCCTAGCCAAGTCCCTGCCTCCCCTTACCCCAGAATTAAATCAGAGGGATAGGAAGTAGAAAGGGGCACACAGAAGGTGGTGGAAGAAAGGAATGATATGGGGGTAGTGGGGATCCAGGAAAAAGAGAGGCCCTCCCCATTCTGCCCAGAGAACTGCCCCGCATACCTGTGTGTCCAGGGACAGCGGGGCTCTGGGCACTTCCCCTTTGGGCAATAACAGCAGGGAGGGGAGAGAGCCATTAATGGGTGTTTGCATGCTGACTTGAGACCGGCCTCCATACCGCATTCTCCCTGGGCTCCCTACCCCAGGCCCTCCTAGCCGTCCCAGGCTATTGGTCTGGCTCTCCCGTCTCTGGTACTCAATGGGTGACTGCAATGCTGGGGCAAAGAGAGGAACAGAAAGAGGGTTATAGCAGAGACAGGTCCCTTTCCTTAAGAGCTCTGCTGTGTCATCGTCCTTTTTTGTCCTCCCTCCTTCCTGAAGACTGTCAGTCAATGTAAAAGTACTTGGGGCTTTAGAGGATTCTAAGTTACCAAATCTTGAGCTAACAGTGGAAAAGTGAGGGTGGAGAGAAGTTGGGGTCAGAAGATAGGTGTTAGCCGGTCGCGGTGGCACACACCTGTAATCCCAGCACTTGGGAGGCTGAGGCAGGAGGATCGCGAGTTCAAAGCCAGCCTCAGCAACTTAGCGAGGCCCTAAGAAGCTCAGTGAGACCCTGTCTCTAAATAAAATACAAAATAGGGCTGGGAATGTGGCTCAGTGGTTGAGTGCCTTTGGGTTCAATCCCCAGTACCCTCCCCACCAAAAAAAGAAGAAGATAGGTGTTGGAGATTGGATGGTGAAGGACTGAGGTCAAAGGGCTGAGGGAGTGTGTGGAAGAGGGGGAAATGAGAGCCTCACCATTGAGAAAGTCCCGCTGGCTTTCCAGGATCTGAGCCACTTGCTTGATCCAGGCCTGACTGACTGTGGGGTCTGAAGCCTGCAGGACATAACGCTGGATCCCACCTTCTGGCCCTCTGGAGGTCAGTGCAAAGCGGCAAGGGTCACCTTGGAGGTTCCCCTCCAGTCCCAGGCAACTCACCTGAATTGGCAAATAAGAGAGAGTTCCCAGATTCTTCAGGCCCCTCCAAAAAATCTAAGAGCCAGACAGCATCTCAGAGACCTCACCCATCCCAGTCATCTTCTCCCCACCTTAATGCTGCTCTTATACACATATCCAGGTTGTGTGCCACCTCGAGCTCCTCCACCCAGAGCTTCACTGAAGATGATGATTTGCTCAAAAAGGAAGACACGCCTCTCTCGACCCCGGGAAGAGAGTAGCCCCAGAGCCTCAGGTTCTGTAACCCAAAATGTGTCCTGGCCCAAGAGCTTCCCTTGAGCAGTCAGTTTGCCCTGGAACCAAAGAATATGATCTTAAAGAAAGCTCAATAGGAGGAAAAAGGCAACTGTCTGCTCCTCCCTTCCTTCCTTCCCCAATACTCCCAACCAATTGTGGTATCAGACCCAAAGAAGATAATTCTCCATAAGGACCTCCAAGACCAAACATGAAATCACTGGCCTGCTAGTCTCCTGCCCATCTCCATACCTCAAATCCCCGAAGTCTCCCCAGGGTCATCATATCATTGCAGCGCTTGGGCACAAAGCACATGACCTCTACTGCTTGCTGGGATGCAGGTGAGAAACAAGCATTGTTGGGCAAAGAAAGGCATTATTGGAAAAAAGTTTCCTCAGCCAACCGCTTCTTCACACATCTCCACACCAACAGGCCTCCCGCTAAAACCAGACAGCTCCAAACCACCCAAGGGTCTGGGAACTCCCAAACATGGTATGTCCTTGAGGATCTGGAGGTTCTTACCTCCAGCTCTTCAGTATCCATCCCAGCTCTACTATAATACTTGAGAAAATCCTAAGATATAAAGAAGAAATGCTCAGGGTGGTCATGAGGACACTGTCAAATGCTCTCACAGCCTCTCCTGAGGACATAGACAAGGACCTCCAAGAAGTCTGGGGAGCTTTAAGAACCCTGGGGAGATGACAGAGGAAACTGCTGTCCCAGACATCTGAACCCCCAAGGAGAAGGTGATCCTGACCTTGAGCAGCAACTGGTATTTCATGATCCGCTGCACAGGTTTGATGAGGAGGTCATTGAGCTGCAGGCGGTGCCCCAGCTGCTGCCTGAGCTCCTGGGGACAGGGACAGGGTAGTTATGCAGCCAGGAAAATCTGGTCATGCTGATTTTGTTTTCCTTCCCCCAAGGCACCTCACCACTGACCTCAAAGTAGCTGTCCCCAAACTCTGACACCACGTGCTCTGACTTGGGCTTATTCTGACAATACACCA
This sequence comes from Glaucomys volans, assembly GCA_020662805.1. Lineage (NCBI taxonomy): Eukaryota > Metazoa > Chordata > Mammalia > Rodentia > Sciuridae > Glaucomys > Glaucomys volans. The sequence goes on from JAJEJO010045245.1 coordinate 17,768, forward strand.
CGTACATATGCAGCCGACGCTCCTAACAGGAACAACACAGAAGAGAAAGTAGGGTTAACAAGAAGAGTGGACACTTCTCCAGAACATCCCAACCCATTCCCGCCCCCCCTAAGCCCCACCCTTCGGAGCCTCACATGTTTGATGAATAGCTGAGCCAGCCAATCAGGATCCTTCAAACATTGTTGTAGCTCCTGCAGAAAATAGCTGGAAGGGTTGATAGAAAAAGACAAATCACGTACTTTTTAGTCCCCTTACCTCTCTAACACATTCCCAGTTTCAGGATTATGTGCCCCATTTGTGCTCCCTATAACTCGAAACGGTCCTTGGTCTCATAGGTCGGGAGGTTGGGATGGAGAGACTACAGGATGAATTGTCCCTCCCCAGGACCTGGCTCTCAGGGTTCCATCACTCACTCTCGGTGCCACTCATAGATTTGCTGGATGTTCCCAAACACAATCCTGTCACGGCCTCGAAGACTCTCAGGGACCCCCTGAGCAGCCATGGTGGCCATGTAACCCTGTGGGAAGGTTGGGGTGGAAGCATGAGAATGCAGCTCCAGTCCTGGTGGTTTCCCCCACCCCAGGAAGTCCAGAAGTAGGGAGGACTGGGAGGGTGGGAAAGAGAGCACCAAGGCATCTCCCAGGCAGAGGGAACTGGACAGGTGGGCCAGGGCTGGAAAGAGATAAGGGAGCTACCTCCACAATCTGCCCCAAGTCGTCCACATACATTTTCTCTGTTTCTACCAGTTCACTCAGGACATACCTAGGAGGAAAGCAAAGAGGGCGCCCCCACTTCAGAGTCTGGGTCATCCTTGGTTTAGCAGTTCCCTCTTCAACTAGAAGCCCTTTCATCACCACAGTCAACCTCAGAGGCATTCCATTTTCAATCTTGTGGAAGTTCTGCAACTGAAGTGGGGGTTATGGACACTTACATACTCCTTTCCAGAGCCTTTTTCTTCTGTTCCTCTTCACTCTCAGGTGCTTGGGACAAAGTCTCCTCTTCAGGTGGCTGGAAGGAAAGAACATCCTAGGATAAGAAAATGAATGCCTCTTGGGTGATGGGAGCCTGCCCATACCCATTTCTTCATACCTGTGTCTTATCTCCAGGGCCCTCCAATAATGTGGTCAACAAGGTCAGTTCTGGCAGCTCCTCTCCTGTGGCTAGAGCTGGCTCCAGCATCCAGTTCTGGGGCCAGAGGTCAAGTGTCAGAGGCAGGGACAGTAGCTGGGTCTGCTAATGACCAATGGCCCCAACCTGCCCTCTCTCCCAGTGTCATGCAAGGATGTCTTACATGCTTCTGTGGCACTCCCTGCTCACCTCATATGGTCCTGCTTGACCATCATCTGCCTCAGTTTCCACACTGAGACAATGTTTGGAATTATCCAACCATCTTCTCAGGCTATTAGCTGGCCCTGGAGGGCCTGGGGAACAGGGCCCAGAGCTGAGGCCAGAGCTGGGGCCAGAGGGGACAGCCAGACCAGAGACAGCAGAAGCTGATACACTCCCCTCACTGCCAGCAATGGAATAGGATTCTAAGGGGGGGGAAAGAAAGGAGGCAAAAGATACTGCTCCAGCTCCAGACTCAGGGTCTCCAAGGAACTCCTAGGGTCTCCTCTCCATGACAGTCAGCCCCCTCTCCCAGGGTTCAATCTCTTGTCATCTTCATTTGAGTTGGCTAGGATAGAAATTTCACCAGGGTACCCTGGGGAGGAAGGACAATAAACATCTGGCTCTCTAGGCCTGGACCCCATTACATGTGGAGGTTCCCCATATCCTGAGTATAGCACAGATATGGGGGTGGGGGCAGCCATCTGGGCAGACACTGGAAGCTGGGGGTAGCCATCTGCTCTCCTACAACCCTCCCCCTTCCAATGGGTACAGACTATTCTCTGGGAGAGGGGTGGGAGAAAAAGAGCTATAGTCCATCTGTCACCCCCAGACCCCTTCCTCCTCCAATTGCAGTAATTGCACTATAAAAAGAAAAGAAAGACTTCTGCAGCCCACCTCCCGACACATGCACCCGCCCAATTGAGGGGGCCAGTGAGGAGAGCTCAACAGGGTTATCTTTGACCAGCTATTGAGAAGAGCTGTGATTTGAGTTTTTATAAAGGCCCTTGTAGAATCCCCTCCTTTCTCAGTCCTCCATTCCCTGTCTCTCTTCAGAAGTAGAATCTCAGCAAAATGATTTGAGTGAAGATACACCATTTTAGGTCCAAGGGAGTTATGGTTGGGTTTTTTTCATATATAATTGATTATAAGAAAGAGATAGGATTTCCCTGTCCCCCAATTTTCTTAACTTGAACTAATACAAATCTGAAGGCAGAAAAGACCTTGCAGATCATCTATTAAGTCACTTTCCTGGAAAACACACCTAAACCCCTAGGGCCAGGACAACCAGATGCCCAGAACCTCAGCCCGCCCCCCCCACTCAACACTGGACCCCTGCGACCTCGCACTCACCACGTCCCCCCCGGGCGAAGCAGCAGCCGCATTTTGCCAGCACTTTTCGAATCACACGGGGACAGGCACAGCGACCCGCCTTGTGCCCCCCCCGCATGGCGCCCGGGCCCCCCCGCGTCCCCCACCCGAGCCGGCCATGCAGGGGGAATCACGGGGGGCGGGGCGGGGACGGCGCAAGGCGCACACCCCCCCTCCCTCCTACCCGGGTCCAGGCTGGGGGAGGGGGACAGGGAGAGCACAGGAAGGGGGTGTCCAGGAGTAGAACGAAGTCTGGTCTAGAGGAGGCTGGGGGTTCTAGAGAGAGGGTGGCGCGGGGCCTGGCTGCGGAGCTAGGCGGGGAGGGTTTCCGGAACCCTGTAGGTACGGGGCCCAGGGTCCAGATGTCCAGCCAGAGGGAGGGATGGTGAGGGAGGCTGAGCAGGGATGCGGCAGCCGTTCCAGCTCGATCTCCGGCCTCTGGATGTGGATGGCTCTAGGCCCGGGCAGGGAGGAGGCGGGGGGCCGATTCCCCCAGCCACTGGCGCTGCGCGGGTCCCGGCCCAGGCGAGCGCACAACAGGCCCGGCTGCGGTGCCGCTGAGGGGAGGGGCTTCTGCAGCCCTGCTCCGCCTCCCTTGCGCGTTCCCCCTCCAGGCCCCTCCAGGTTCCCGCCCCAATCCCCCCCGCCCCCAAGCACCGCCACTTTCCCACTCCACGTCCCCAGCGGCTCCGCCCCCTCCTCCCCAGTCTGTACACCCCCACTCGGGTTTCCCCTCCCTCTGTCTTCTCGGCTCCGACTGCACAGCGTTGGGGTGGGGGTTAAGCGTGGCGGCGGGGTCTGCCCGGGTCGCCCCTCGGCCTCTGCAGTGGAGAAGGACTCGGTGGATAGGGCCTTGGCCAGGGTGAAGATGTCTTCGGGTTGGGGCTCTCCCTGGCCTCGGGGGAATGGGTCAGCCGCCCCCCGCCCCGGTAGGGGGTAGGTGTATGGGGAGCTCTTTGTAGGGAACACTATCCAGGTGCCGCCCTCTTGACGGACCCTTCTTTCCTCCAGGCCCAGGGACTCCAGTTAAGACTAATCACCAATTAAGGCGAAGTCCTGGAGCCTGGGCTGGCGAGGAGCCAGGGGTGGGGCGCGGGGACACTCCGCCTGCGGGGGCTTGGGACTGGCCGAGGTGGGGGACACACATCGAACTAGAGGGCGAAGAGAACCGAGGAGGTCTCAGAGATTAAATGGGTCTCATGCAAATTAGATGCCAACCTTTATGCTAATAAGAGCAGAATATTTTTGAAATCGCCTCTTGGCGCAGGATGGCAAACTGTGCCCCACCCATCCCAGTTTCTTACCGGGCTGCGGAGCCCAGGCGAGGACCTCAGGTTCGCGCTCCCCTCTCTGATCACCCCCGGTACAGTCACTCTCTGGCTCGGTACACCCCGGCCCTAGGGAGCTTCTCTTCGGGGGCTGCGGGGACAGAATGACTGTAAGGAACCCTCCATTCTGGGTAGCCTTGATCTCTCCTTCCTCTTCTCCCTCCTGTCAAAATCCACTTTGTTATGAAAGGGTGTCCGAGAACTTGGCTATGTCCCTCATAATTAAACTCATGGATCCTTGATTCTGTCCCGAATAACTCTTTTTGCGGGTAAACTGAGTTGTGGGGCTCAGCCCTTCTTAAGGCCCCTAAAGACCCCCGACCCCGCAGCAGTCCCCCCTTCTTACCCCCTCCTGCCCGGGTACGGCGCATGCGCGTAGCATGCCCCCCATGACCCCCAGTATCCGGTCAGTGCGGCCAGGGGCGGGGCGGTCCGGGGGCTTCATGCTGGACCCCTACCCTGCTTCAAGTTTCAGGGACGAGGGGGCACGGAAGCTGGGGGGGCTCTGAAGCCTGCGTGCGTCCGGGGAGTAGCTGCTGCGGAATCCGCCCCCTGCCCGACTCCGCCCCACTCCCACCCCAGCCAAACTTCGTCAAAGGGGGTAGGGTTGTTCCTCTCTCTACAATCGTAGTTCAACAAAACAAACCCATCTTAATCCCGACTTCAACAAGGATACGTGGCCCAGGACGTCTTAGTGTTATTACAGAGCCCACTAGTTACATCAAGTAACCCAGAGTGCTCAAGAGGCTGTGAAGGCAGGAGGGAATTTTCACACCATCCCCTTCCCCTTCTCAGCAGGTCCCGCTCCTTACCCCACCCCCACCCTCTCCGTGGAAGAGAATGGGTGTGGCATAGAGTTGCATATTTTACTTTATTTTTATTAAATTAAAAGCTACAGTCTGGCGGCGACTCCAGAACAGGGTAAGGAGGCTCCTTATAGGGGGTAGAGAAGAGCGAGAGACAGACGAGACACAGGAGAGAAAGGACAAGGTTAAAGTAGGAGAACTGTATCTTATGAACACACAGCTGGCTCCATGGGGATAGGGGACTCACATTAGCCCAAAGTGGAGCAGTATGTGGGGGCGGGGGTTCAAGTGACCCACCCAGGTCCTTTCTCAGCTTGGTCACTGGAGCACAGCACATACCAGAAGCCAAGGGCAATGGAGGGGCAGGGGAACTAGGAATATGTACATGGGAAGCAGAAAGCAGAGCCTTGGAGACCAGCCTCAGACATAAAGGGAGTGGCTCACAGGGCACTGAAGCACTTGGCCAGTGGGGGACAAGGGAGGGGATTGCCCCTTTCCCCTCCGAACTCCCTCCCCAGTCAGACAGGTCCCCTACTTGTGTGGTGTGGGGGTAAGGGGAGGGAGGAGAACAGAGGCTTCTGCTGGGTCCTAGAAGAAGAGGATGGCAGGGCCTTGGCATAGGGGATGTCCTTCAGTCATCTGTGATACCCTTGGCTCTCAGTTCCTCTTGCACTCGAGTCAGGTAGGTGGGATCCGGGTACCCAAACCTGGGAGCAAAGAGAAATGAGGGTCAGGGTTCATTTGGCTTGCTCATTTTACCCTCATGCCCACACTCATTCCAGGCCACTCAGTAGAGGCCCCATTCAGACTCCTCCCTGCCTCCCCTAAGGAGGGATCTCCAAAACCAAGCCCAATTCTGAGTATTTTGGTAGGTTAAACTGGGCACATCAGGACAAGATTGAAACTAGGAGAGACTGGGATGAGAAAGATGGTTGAAGAGATTGGGGTGATCTTCTCCAGTTAGGAGGCTTTCAGAGGGAGGGGTCTGATATTGTTCCCTTAGTGGAAATACAAGGGGAGATTCCAAGAGGAGGAAAACGAAGAGGAGTCGCACAGCTGGGGTCCCCCTGTACAGCTGGTCTTGTGGTGGATGTCGTTCCAGGTGATGACATTTGGTCTCCCTGTGGTCATGGACGTGCCAATAGTGAAGGTGAGACGCTGGTCAAACGCCTTGCGGAACAGGGTCAGCACCTTGTTGCCCTCAGGGCAATCCGGGAGGTAGGCCACCCGTGTGGTGCCAGGATACCGAACTCCTGGATTTGGGTGTTCAGCCTTGGAGGAAGAACAGAGTGGAGAGTGAGCAGCTGAACTTCCAAAGGCCTAGATGCTAATGGGGAGGTGGGGGTTCCTGACCAGCCTTCTGTCTATGCACCCTCAGCTGGTGCTGACAGGCAATAGCAGTCTGACAGCCTTCTATAGAAGGAGTGACTCTCAGGTCTGGGCAGCAAAAGTCTGTTTCTGGACATAATTCTTATTGTTAAAAGGTTCTTTTGGCTGTCACAATCTCTCAAACTTCAATTCAGCAACAAATGGATTCTCAGAAGTGAAAGAAGGTAGCTGGTCCTTAGGATTCTCCAGATAACTCAGCAGAAAGGTAAAAACAGAATAATTTATCTTTCTGCCTTACCTCCTTCACCTGAAAACAACCCTTATGTTTCTGCCACTGTCTAACCTGCCATTTTTCTCTTTCTCTTCTTCAGAGCTTCCTCATCCCTCTGTGAACCAGAACTGGACATTACTCTTTGTCCAGTAGGAAGACACTTGGAGGCTCTAGATCACTACTGTTTTTACCTTTCATTCTCATCAAGCTTTTAGTATCTCATAAATCTGGAACAAAGAACACTCCCAACTGTTAGGATAGTCAGATCCCTTCCTGTTGTGCTTGCCTACACTGGAGTTACCATCTCCACAGATCTTACCACTGTCAAGAAAATTTATCAACAGCCATGTTCATCAGGGAACTAGTATGCAATTCCTTTCTCTCATACCATTTTGGGGTTTTTTGTTTGTTTGTTTGTTGTTTGCTTTTGTTTTTTTATTGCAGTGCTGGGGACTGAACCCAAGGCCGCTGAAGGCTGGGCAGGCACTCTACCACTGAGCTATACCCCCAGCCCTCATACCTGATTTTTATGTGTGCCTTGGGGTCATGGAGAAAGACAAAGCTGGGCTTCAAGGGGAACTCCTAGCTCCAGGGCACTGAGTAGGAAGGCATACTGGGAAACAGCAGGACTACATCACTTCTAACAAACACACTCACTCTTACCCAGTTTTCCTAGGTCAGAGACAGAGCTTAGGGAAACCAGAGGGTAAGGGCAGGCTGTGGTTTTCTTACCCCCTGGACACCGGGCGGGAAGACGTACTGGATGACAATGGTGCCATACTTCTCATAGCTGGGCAGTAGGAGGGTGGCATCCTTGGAGACCAGCATCCTCCCATTCTGGGGCTGGTTACCCACCAGCTGCCCATAGAAGCGGCCACACATGGGGCAGGCTTTTTTCACCTGCAGTGCCCGGGTGATGCAGCCCTCGCAGAATGAGTGCCGGCACTTCTCCAACGTCTTGGCATTCTGGATCTCCCCCAGACAGATGGGGCAGGTGCTCTCCTGCTCTTCTGCCTCCTCCCGAAGGCGGGGAGGAAGAGGAGGGGGCAGGGGAGGAGGAGGAGGGGGAAGCCCCCGAGCTCCTGGGGGTAGGAGGGGGGCTGCTCGAAGAGGGGGTGGGCCTGGGCGGTGCAGCTCAGGGTGTTCCCCTCCACCACCCAAAGCCAGGCAGCCCATAAGCTCCCCCTGCCTCTGAGCTTTCTTCAGCTCTTTCTCTGCCTCTTTCAGCAGCCCCTTAAGAGCCTTCCGGGCCAGGTAAAGCCCGTTAGGAGGGGCTGGGGGAGGGCCCTGTGGGGAAAGCTGGAGAACATAGATGTCAGAAGTCTCGCCATCTATGAGGATGGACACTCGGTGCTCTTCCCGAAGCCGGGCCAGCCGGGCTGGGGTCTCTTTGCTCAGGAAGTCCCACACAGGCTTGGAGACAGTCACTTTGTTCTTGCAGGTGCCTCCACAGGCTGCCATTCTGGACAGGACGAACGACACTGCCCCCAGGGTGAAAGGGACTCAGGGTGGGGGGGTCCCCATTAGACACATATAAGTGCCTCCTACTTCAGGTTCCTTCCAATCCACACCATACCTCTGTTGTCTCAAAGTCCAACCCCCAAACCCTCCTCCAAATTCATTTTCTATCTCCCATATTCTGGCACCCCCTGAAGATCAAGAAAGCTTCCATACTTTAGCATTACTTAAGCTAAGCATCTGTCTTGGTTCTGCTTTCATTTCTCCCATGATCATAGAAACAACCTCCCCACCCCCACCTTCTGGGTGAAAAATGGGCTCTTTAAATGGGAGGGAGACTTCTGACTGTTTTTTGCTCACTTTGATCCTGAAGAGCTTAAAATTGGCATGCAGGCTCACTCTCTCTTCCCCTGCTCCCTACTTGTAGGTTGTATGACCTGTGGGGTGGGAAGCAAAAGGAGGGAAAGTGAGAAATCCCTTCTCCAACCCCCCTTCTCCAATCCAGCAGCCCCCTTAACGAACAGGAAACTGGGTGTAGGTTACTGTGAACAGGCTTATTTGGAACATTTGAGGGAACCAGTGTAAGGGTTGAGGTTCTCTTGGAGGTTGGGGCAGGTACCTGGAAAGCCCATGGAAGATGATGGCAGCAGAAATTCCTCTGTTTCTACACTCAGCTGACCAGGGCTGGAGTGAGGGGGAAGGTAAAGGGCTATGATGGCAAATGTGATCATTGCCATCAGCCAGCACAAAAACAAAACTCCTTGCCCATTTCCTCTCTTCTTCCCTGCAGAATTCTGCTCCCTGCTTCTCTCTCCCCAAGTTGCTAAAGGAACTTCAACAAGCTAACCTACCCCCAACCCCAGGTCTGAGGGGAGGGTGGGAGAGACTAGAGCACAGATAAGTCAAAAAAGAAAAAGCCCATACAGATGAAGGGCATTTTTGCCACCTTTGTCAAATCACATGGACAGGAATATTATTCTTCCCAATTCCTTGCCCTGCTCTACATTCCTAAAAAATGCATCCCCTGTTCTTGAAGGGGATCCTTGAGAGCTAACTCAGTCCCTTCTGCTGAAGTCTGTCAGTGATGCCAACAAAGTGGTAGCAGCTCCTGCAATAACAAAGTTCTTATTGTCACCTTTTAACCCAGTGCAGGCAGCACTGCCTGTCAGCTCCCTATCTGCATTTTGGAGGGGTGGGGCTCAGTTGGAAGGGCATGATGTTTCCCCTGAGTCCAGTCAAGTTCAACTACAGCAGTGTCCCCACAAGACCTCCGAGTGCAGCTCAATTCAAAAGCGGGGCCATTAGTGTGACCTCAATTTCTTGACTGATCCAAAAAGAAGCCACCTTGTTTGTACCTCCATTATAGTCCCTTTAAGACCATATGCCCCGCAAGATTCAGAAAGTGAAAATGGAACTCTAGAATCTCAGCTCATACTGTTTGTGCATGGTAGGACGCCCCCTCCCCATCAGAGGGGACCCAGGACGTAGGTGTCCTAGCTCCAAGTCCTGCTGCCACAGCAGAGGGAGGCGGGGCCACGTATAGGCTGGGTCCGTGATTCCTCTGGGGCAACCCAGGCCGGACACCAAGCCAGTCCTTTCCTACGGACAGCTGCCAGAGGCAGGGACAGCCCAGAAGGGCAAGGATCCCTAGGGGCATCCACTGAGGCAGCTCTACCCCTCCCCCCACGACCTCCTCCAGGACCCGACCCGGAACCAACTCCCCGCATCCCACTCGCGGAAGCCCCCGGAGCCCCACCGCTGGGTGGGGGGTGCACGGCGGCCCACCTGCGGCCCTCGGAACCCCCAAATGGAGGCCAAGGCTGGAGGCTGCTAGAAAGATAATCAGCCCCGGCCCCAAGGAGGGCCCAGGCGCCGCATGCAGGGAAAGAGGGCGGAGGTGGGGTTGCAAGGGGAGCCGGGGGGCTTGCGAGAGGTGCGAGCGGGTCCGGGGGACACGCGGTGGGTGTGGGGGGCGCCGGGCTCACCTACCTCTCGTCAGCGCCGCCATTGCCGGTCACATGACTGAGGCTGTTGCTGGGATGACGGTCCGGGCCTTAGCAACAAGGGGGGGGAGACCCCGAGAAGGTGGAAGGGGGTGCAGGGGGTGCAGACTTTAGGAACGCGAGGGAGAGAGGACAGCACCCCCCTTCCCCTTCGCAGTGATAATAACCATTTCCTTTGACCCCTTCTATCCGGGAGCCCCTGCCCTTCCGCCCCAAAACAAAAATGGAGGCGCAGTCCCAGTCTTTGGAGGGAGGGGGTGGTGTCATGGAACCGAGGGTAGGAGGTTAAATCCCTTAGAGACGCCACCCTTCTCGCTTGCCTCTCCTGGAGGAGCCCGCTGCCTTTTCTTTCTCAGCCAGTTGTGTGCCAGTTTTGGGGAATTGGTGGTGGAAGGGCAGGTGGGCAGTGTCGGTGATTTGAAAGGGTGGGCGATTTTTTGAAATCCTTTTGCTAGACGGGCCTTTGAGGAACAATGTAAGATGGGAAGTCTTCGTGAAAAGGAAAGCATTGGTACTGCAAACCAAATAAACCCCATTACTAAACTTCAGTCCCCGCCCTCATCTCTTGCCTTTCTAGATTGCTACTTTCTGTGACCCACCCCCCCAACTTGCTCTCCTCAGATGGGCCTTAGTGACTTTTTTTTTTCTTTCCACAAATAGGGATACTGAGGCTGGAGGAGAATGGGAAGTGATCAGATCTTTTTTAAATGGCTTTGCGTGGTGGTGTCAAGTGTATGGTTCAAATAGAGTTAAAAATTCTCAAAGGAAAAAAAGCTCTTCTGCGCTTCCCACATCAGAGCAGTCTCCGCCCCCAGTCCAACTCACTTCCCTGGGGCCACATCAAGCCAGGTTTTTCCACCAACCAAAAAGACCTCCTCAACCAAGACTACTGAATCTCCCAGACTAACAACAACCTCAGTTATCCACCCCTTTTTTCACTCCCCCTCTGGCCTGGAGGGCTGGTCACTCCCATCATTTTCCCAGGACCCTGCTGTCCTCTGAGCACAGAACAGATTTCCCAGGAAGCCTGGGAGAACACCGAATTCCTTGTTTAGCTGGTGTCCTGAAAGGCCCACTTACCTTTACAAAGATTAAATGATTAAGCCCAGAGCCCTGGGGTATGAGGGCTACATCATTCCACTCCTCCCTGACCCCCACAAAATTTGTTTTCCATTCCCTTGTCCACTCCTCACCACTTTTTTCTAAGTTCATAGCCATATGAGAAATCTACACCTTTAGTTAGGGGCCGACACCTTGAGGACCAGAATTCTTCGGTTTGGTCTTTGCACTCCTAAGCATAAGATTCCTCAGAAAAGGGGAGGGGGAGGATACAAAGTATTTCTGTGAAGGAATTTGGATTGAATAATTTATTTTCTGTGTTGTGATAGCAATGAGAGTAAATACACAGATCTTCTTTTATTAATAAAACAAAAAAGACAAAAAACAGAAGCAACAAATGAAGACCATAGTGCCCATGATACATCAGTTTCATGGTCAGAAAAACCAGATTTGTTTTGCATTCCTTGAAATTCTGGGAATTGAACCCAGGGCCTTGCACATGCTAGGCAAGTACTCTACCACTAAGCTGTCTCCCAGCCCTGAGAAAATCCAGTTCTAAAGAGCAACAGCTGCTGGTGTCACAGAGTTTTATTGCATTCAACAGGAGAAAGGTAGATGGTAGGATGGAAAAGATCCAGCAGGCCCCTGACAAGATATTATGGGGGATCCAACCCCTAACTGGGGACTCCTCTTGCTACCTCCTTTGGAAAAAAGATGAAGGCAAGAGAGAACTTCTCCCTTATGACCTCATGACTTTTTCTGAGATCTGTTAGCCCAGTCAGACTGAGAAAAGCCTGCTTTGCAGGTCCAGCCGCTAATACCTATCTTCATGTGAAAAAAACGTGGAAGCCTCAAGGAGAATGGGGGATAGCAAGATGGATGGGTGCCCTATCCCCAAAGGCATTGGGGGGAGGGAAGGACAGTCTTTCTCTTCTCATCTGGGTCCTCTACATTCTGAGAATATTATGCACCAAACTCAGCTATCTTTGGAGGGGGCTGGGTGACTGAGTTATGGCTCTGACTCGTCTCTGGGGGTGGAGAGTGAAGATGACAAAGAAGGCCATCTGTCCCCTCGGAGACACAGTAGCAGTATAAGATAGAACAGAATGATAAAGCCAACTGGAAAAACTGTTTGAGAAAGGGCAGAGGAAGGAGGTATGCTAGGTGCACACATCCAGGGAGATAGGGAGGTCCCCACACTTGAGACATCCATCCTCTTGAAATGACCAGAATTGACCCAGGTAGAGCTATTCCTTCCTACTGGAAATAAACATTGGAGATAGCTAGGCAGGAAGAAAAGAAACTTAACATGGGGAGTAAACCTTATATTCCATCCCATCATCCCTGCCTCCAGAACTGGCCACATACCCTCTGCAGGGTTCCAGCCCCAGGAAAGGCCATGAGGTACTGGGACAGCACAGCAGTAGTCAAACACCTTCACCTAGACCTCAACACTTCTGGACATCTTGAGCTCCTGTGACCAGAAGTGAAGATGGATGGAGGTGGAAGTACAATGGGAGAAGAGATTGGAGAATAGTCAATTCTTGACAGAGACTCCCTCCAATTCCCTGCATAGTCACAAAAGTCCTCTTAGGTCCCGCCTCTGTGAGGTGCCAGTGTGCTGACCACTCCCCACCCTACTTCCATGTGTCAGATTGGCCATTTTTCATCATGTGTGTGCAGGCCTGCACCCACATCTGTAGTATTCTGAAAGTCCTCCGTCCCAGGGCCTACCAGGAGGGAAGCATGCCACCATGAGTTCTATAAAGTTAACAGCAACATTCAGACACTCTTAGTTCATCCCAAAGTGCATCCACAGTAGTTGCTTGAGCCGGGTCCATCTGTCCAGTCAGGTCCTGAGGACGGCAAACAACCCTCTGCCCCCAGCTCTTCCTATTTTATAGAAACAGGATATTTGACAAAGATCAAGGCACTTAGGAGAAAGTCAACAATACCTCTCTAATGAAGCAAGAGGGCTTATTGGGGGAAGGAGGGAAGAAAAATGGATAAAGGGGAGAAAGAACAATGTATTTCTGGGGACCAGGAAGAACCTATTCAATGGAATGGAGTTATATGGATGGAAGGAGCCTGCAGTGTGAATTCAGCAAAGGAGAAAGTATTGACCAGAATATCCACAATTTCCCCAAGACTCTCAGAAGCCCACCACCTTTAGAACGTAAAGCAGCAATCATCACGGAGTCAGGCAGGCTCTTAGGCAAAGATGTTGGTAATAAAATCCAGGAATCGCTTGGCATACTGCTCTGGATGGACAGTAGAGATCTCTGCCCCCGCCTGTGAAAGGAGGTATGGATCAGTATGTCAGTCCAAACCACTACCTTCCCCATGCTCCATCCCCCAAGCCATCCATCCCATTTTTCTCCTTTTGCCATCCCAGACACAAGAAGCTCTCTTCCCAAAGAATAATCATTACAGGATAAGAAAGGCTTTGGGAAACTCACCCCATGCTTGACAGTTTTGGCTGCATGAGCTGCTTTTTTCTTGGCATCATATTGTGTCAGGATATCAATGAGGCCCATGAAATATACCTCCTTCTGGGGGGCACCTGCGGAGAGACCAAACATGAAAAAGTTATAGTCCTAATTCCCTTTCCCCAGGAACCAGTCAGCTTTGTTTTGAAAAGCTAATCTCTCCACCCACCACCCTAGTCTCTGTCCCCAAGGACAATCCTCCCCTCTCCACCCTCAAAATTTTCAGGCTCTCTCTCACCCTCAGCACTCCGGATGGCATAGACATCGATGAAGGACTCAAATTCTCCAGGGCCCAAGGGCCGATGGGAATGAATGTAGCCTCCAATACCCTCAGGGGAAGTGCCATAAGAGCCCACCAAAGCAGGAGGTCCAGTCAGGTTACAGTCCCCATCCCACTCTGACTTCTCTTCTTCCCGAATGGGCCCTTCCTCCTCCGGTTCAGAGCCCCGGATGATGTCGTGGATGCCCAGAAGAAGGCTATAGTCCATGATCTTCAGTTGCACTAGAAACTGAGACCCATTGACAAATCAGACACCCCAGATCTCCTTCACCACTTCCAGGTACCACTCCTACAACTCTACTCCTGACTTTCTGGGGCCCTCTTAGGGAAAGGAAAGAGTAAAACTTGAGGGTGGGTGTACTAATGCCCTGTAGTGCCTAAATATTCTGAAATCTAAGATCACCCTTTTACTTATTCCAGCCACTCCCTCCACAGGTCACTCTAGATCTTGTACTTGTTTCATATCCAACCCTGCTACATGCAGAGGACCCCAAGAATAAGGAGAAAGGAGGAGTTCTCTCATATTGTGAATGGAGGAGACAACTAAAGGAAAAAAAAAAGAAACAAAGGCATTTCCAAGCACCCCAATTATCACCTCCACATCTCTCTTTAGCTTCTCCAGAAATACTTTCTTCTCTTCCTCACCGATGTACACTTTCTGGTTCTTGTTGAGGAAGTCTATATCCTTAAGGGTAGGCAATTCCTTAACCTAGAACAGGGAAAAAGATGTCTTGGGGTCCCCTCTCCAGGGCTTGAAGAATCCTATCTCCAGAACTCTTATCTTCACCTCAGTGGCCTTGAGGAGAGAGCTCCTATGTTCACTGACTTCACATTGTGATGCTCACCCAGGCTGTCACTCAGCTATACCCCACATCACAGCCCGTTGTTTAGTTTAGTTTTGTTTTGCAGTGCTGAGGATTGAACCCAGGGTTTCATGCATGCCACTGAGCTATAACCCCAGATCACACCCCACCACATTCAGTTAAGACCCTCTACGCTGAATTTTCTTCCTCCTTCAGCATTTAGCTACTTGAATACAAGAACCCAGAATAGGAGATGGAGGATGAGCACTTTGCTCTTAAAGCCTCGTACCCCCATCTGGGCGCGGTGGCACACGTCTGTAATCCCAGCACTTGGGAGGCTGAGGCAGGAAGATCGAGAGTTCAAAGCCAGCCTCAGCAACTTAGCAAGGCCTTAAGCAACTCAGTGAGACCCTGTCTCTAAATAAAATACAAAATAGGGCTGGGGATGTGGCTCAGTCATGGAGTGCCCTGGTTCAATCCCCAGTACCAAAAAAAAAAAAAAAAAAAAAAAAGCCTCGTACCCCCTACCCATCCCCAAACCTTCTATGTGGAATAACTATGCCAATGACAAAACAGTTGTTCTTCCTGCCCCTCCCAAACCATCCCTGGATCAAAGTTCACATCTTTCTTCTTTTCAGTGGTTTAAACATCTGGTGATCACCATCTATTATGGAGAATGGCCTCTTCATTCTAAGAAGATCTCTTTCATTCACCCCATCCTTTACTCTATCACCTAAAATGAGTTTCACCTTTTCCTTATCGCTGGCTTCCCGGGATACTAGGGAACCCTGTGGAGAGACCCAGAGACCAAGTTAGCAGAAGAACAGAACCCAGCACCTAAGATGAGTACTTAAATCCACAGTTTTCTTTCCTGTAAAAGGAATCATCCAATGCCCTCCCAGTCTCTTCCTCATTCTCAGGTCACCAGGATACTCCCCCAAATCCTCGCTAACCTGTCCTTACCTTGAGGTCATACTTCCTGTGCACAGGAAGACGGTGGCTAAACATATTGCGCATCACAAGCATGTAGCTGTCTTCATTGTCCACGCTTACTCGGTACATCCCCAGGAACTGAGGCAGCAGTGTGTTGCCATGGCACTTCACAATGTACTAGGGTGGGAGGGGACGAAGAATAAGGACAGGCTGAGTAGCAGACACACAGATAGCCCAGGGACAGGGATACAAACACTACCCTTCTAGATGGGGCAGAAAACTTCAAGTAGAGAGGTTGCAAGAAGATCAAAAGTAGTGGGTGCTTTCCTAAAAGTCCCCCCAACAGTTTCTGATCCCCATCTCCACTGATTTCGTCCATCTGTATAATGTCTCTTAATTTTTGTGGGAGCGGGGTATGGTACTAGGGATTTAATCCAGGAGTGCTCTACCACTGAGTTACACTCCCAGCCATTTTTTAAATTTTTATTTTTGAGACAGGGTCTAAGTTGCCAAGTCTGACCTTGTTGATTCTCCTGCCTCCCTACTATCTCTTAATTTTAATTTCTCTCATTTGATCTGTATCATTCTTTGAGATGAGAAAGGCCAGGTTCTCTTATCCTTGTTTTAGGCACTCCAAAATGTAAGTAGTCACAGAACCAGGATTAGAATTTACATCTGCTTATTAATGAAATTATTTATAGACCAGTGTTTCTTAGTGGGATAAATTCCTGTAGTATAAATGCCTACATGATGGCCTATAATTTGGAGTCTTAAAAAAAAATTTCATTTTCAGGGCTGGGGCAATAGCTCAGTGGTATAGCACTTGACTAACATGCTTGAGGCCTTGGATTTAATCTCCAACACTAAAAAAAAAAAAAAAAAAAAACATACAAAAGACAAAACAAACAATTCCTCTTTCAATGCTTACCATCTCTCAGTTTTGCTGCCTACTTCTCTTCAAAGCCAATTTTCTCAGAAAAGTAATCAGCAATCAGCCCATTTCCTATCATTCATATATCAAACCACTGAACTAGAATTCATACCCTTTTTCCCCCTCTTATACCTCCCCCCAAATCCCTCACTTGTCAAATCCAATAGATATTCTAGTCATTGTTATATTTCAACTGTGTGGCACCCGATCTTGTTGACCAGTCTCTCCTTAAATGGCTCTCAATTCCCATTGTACCACTCTTTTGATTCTGCTCCTCTGTCTTCAAATCCTTTATGGAATGTACTAAGCATAAATAATGAAAAGTGCCCATCTACTCTTAGCCTCCTTAGGTTCTGTCTTCAACCTTCTTCTCATCTTACTCCACACACTTCCCTTCAATAATCTTACCTATATACCTAAGTGATTTTAAGTGGTAATAAGTGATTTTAATGACCACTTACTCATGTACAACTCCCAAACCTATACTTCTAGCCTACTCCTCTTTCCAGAATTCCATACTGGTACCCCAGCCACTGATGGGACATCTGTATCTGAATGAACTATCAAAACCTAAAACTCATCATGTCCAAGTCAGAACTATCTTCCCCCAAAAACCTGTTCCCTTTTCTGTTTCCCAACTGTTGATAAATAGAAACCCTAAATTTTGAGGATCCCTTGCCTTAACACCTACAATCTTCCCAAAGATCTTCCTTAGCCACTTCTGTTAATTAAGTCTTTGGGTCTCTCCATGGGGTTTCCCTAGTGTCCTGAAGCCAGCCATAAGAATAAAGTGATACTCATTTCAGGTAATAGAGTAAGGGATGGTGGGTGGGGTGAAAAGATCTTCTTAGGATGAAGCAGGTTTTAGATTGTAAATACCAAATGGGAAGGGACACATAAAATTCTTCTGTTAGGTTAAATACAAATACATATGCCTTTTTTTTTTTTTTCTTTTCCTCCTAGTTTTTTCTTTTTTTTTTTTTTCTCAACTTGGTACTGGGGATTAAACCTGGGGGTCATTCTACCACTGAACTACATCCCAACCCTTTCTGGTTTTGAGT
Source organism: Glaucomys volans (assembly GCA_020662805.1). Taxonomy (NCBI): domain Eukaryota; kingdom Metazoa; phylum Chordata; class Mammalia; order Rodentia; family Sciuridae; genus Glaucomys; species Glaucomys volans. The sequence goes on from JAJEJO010045245.1 coordinate 34,997, forward strand.
ACGGTCTCCCTAAGTTGCTGAGGCTGACCTTGAACTTGCAATCCTCCTGCCTCAGCCTCCTGAGTCACTGGGATTACAGGCGTGCACCACTGTGTCCGGCTTAAATTCCTAGTTTTCAAAAACATGATATCAAGTGCTTCTGGGGGAGATAGTTTGTAGGGGGAAAAAGGGATAGGAAGTTTCTATGTGCTCTGGCAGCTGAGTTATGTATGAGTAGGGAGGAGGAGGAGGAGGAGGAGGAGGAGGAGGAGGAGGATGAGGAGGAGGAGGAGGAGGGGAGGGGAGGGTAAAAATGGAGCTGGAGAGAGGCCTGACCTGGTGGTAGTTGGAAAGGTTGCTATGCATGTCAGCAATGTCCTCACTGGATACTTCCTTGATGACTAGAGTCCGATCATAGGAGATAAGAAAACGGCCATCACTGCCTTCACTTTCACTTGGGGGGCTTCGGGTAAGAGACACCTAGAAACAAAGAATAGGCTACAGGTTATCTTCCTTGTGCTTTACATGGACATACAAGTCATAGGATAATGGTCACCCAAATGCTTCTGAAAGTGAATAAAACCCTGGGAGACTCACTGGGAATTCTTAATCTGCTATGTACATATGGACTGAATTAAAACTGAACACATAATTTTTAGTGTATCCAAATTTTTCCCCATGGACAGCTTCATTAGCATTCATTAGATTTTTAAAAGATGCCTATGACCACTAAAAGATCAAGAATCATATTTGCTGAGGCTTTTGTTTCACCAAACATAACTTTCCCAAGGACTCCCAGTTGCTAGGGATTACCCTCACTCCATAATATACTCTCATCAGGGCTGGGGTTGTAGCTCAGTGGTGGAGCACTAGCCTAGCATGTGTGAGGCACTGGGTTTGATTCTCAGCACCACATATAAATAAATAAACAAAATAAAGGCCCATCAACAACTGAAAAAAAAAAAAATACTCTCACCAAATAATCCTGGTCATCAATGCCAAATCGATCACGGAGGTTCCTGAAGACCTGGGGACAATACTCTTTGAACTTGAAATGACTGGGCAGATTCTCTCTGTAATATGAGTTTTCAAGACAAGACAACAAAGTGTCAATGTCGCCTTGCATTTATGTAAGGCTTGGCAGTTTATAAAGCACCTTTACACTTTTTTGGGGGG
>JAJEJO010045246.1:5739-16334 GCA_020662805.1 Glaucomys volans
AGGAATTCAGTATATGTTGAATAGCAGCTCTGATGGGAGCCCAAAGGAGTGACTGACATCTGAGTGCTGTAGGTAGTGGGCTGACAGGAGCAAATGGTGCCATCGAGATGAGGACAGGGAAGGATTATGGTTGGGAAAGGGGGACTGTGGTCCTCAAAGGGGATACGTACAGGAAGGAGTAGATCTTGGGCTCAGCAGAAACACTGGGCTAGGGGTGGAGAGTGAGTACCCAGCAGACATGGGTAAGGAGAAACGGTGCCCTTCCCCAGGGAGAAAGTGCAGCGGCAGCAGCGTGGAGGGCATGGTGATGCACACCTGCAACCCCAGTGGCTTGGGAGGCTGAGGCAGGAACAGAGTGATGGGAGGGCAAGGCAGAGCTGCCTGGGGGAGTCTGGGAAGTAAAAGAACCAGGAAGAGTGCTGTACAGGCCACGTGGGGAGTCTTCGATGGTGTCCATGGAGTGACTGACAGCTGTGCACACTGCTTCTGAGGCATGGAAGTCACTATTCCTTTGCAGAGGCGTCCTGCAGGTGGTCTGGGGACAGACTAGGTGAGACAGGCAGAGGAGGCAACTCCTCCAGCAGTGCCAACAGCAAGAGGACCACCTCTTCTGCCTGGGACCTCTGTGCAGTTCCCTCTACCTGGGATTCTCTTCCCCTCACCTTCATCTGGCTGAGCACCTCTTCCTTCTGGTCTCAACTCTAACATCACTTCTTGTTCTTCACCCTCAGTGCCTAGTGCACAATCTGGCACAAAGGCGGAACTCTAACTGTTGAGTAGAACCTGCAATGTAGCTGAGAGAGTGCTGCCTTTATCGGGGACTGCAGGTAAGGGGAGCTGTCAGAGATTGGGGAACTGGAGGTCCTTGATCATCAGTGGGATCTTGGGAGATAAAAGGGAAGCAGAGTGACACCACGTGCCAGGTGCTATCCCATTACTCTCCTGACACTCACTGTCCCTGGCCTCATTCCCATACCTGCTCCCATCCCCACTTCCATCTTTAGTCTGACATCCCACTAGCTATGTGACTTGAAGCAGGCTAATCTCCCTGAGTCTCAGTTTCCTAATCTGTAAAATGGAGCTGATAACAACGAGTTCCTGGGGTTGTCATGAGCCCCAGGCAGCAGTGCATGGTGTGGAAAGTGCCCCAGATTCACACTTCAGGGATAGCTGGACTCTGAAGTCAGGCTATCTGGCTTCAAATCTCAGCTCTACCACTAACAAGCTGTATGACCTTGAGCAAGTCACTTCATCTGTCTGTGCCTCAGTTTCCCCACTTGTAAAATGGGGGTAATAACATCTCTGGCATTAGTATAAGTTTTAATGAGGCAATGCGTTAAAATAACTAGCACAGTGCTTGGCACATAGTAGGTGCTCAAGATATTCTGCTTCATATTCTTCCTCTTCTCCCTGCCCTTCCCGCCCCCAACTCCACCATCCTGGAAACCGTAAAACGTCAGAGTTGGAAAGATGGGAGAAATCTCCATACCTCAAACAACACACACCAATCCATGCCAGGGGTAGGGTAGGAGTCCCGAAGGAATCTTGACTTGAGACCAGCAGTCTGGTCCCGGCCCAGGAGCTGCTCCCTGCAACCCGCGAGGCCTCTCCCAGACATTATCAGCGCCTCCTTGTCCCCCTCCTGGGCGAGCAGCCCAGCTCAATCCTGGCTGGGCGGGACTCCAGCGCGGGTGCCAAGCCCTTCGGGTCACAGCTCCTCCCCTCCTGTTTTGCTCTCACCGCCTTGCGCCTTGCGGGCGCCAGAAACATTTGGGGCCAGAGCTGCAATAGCAGCCTCCGAGGGCACCGGGCCCTCTGTTGGTGGTTGGCTGCCCAGCACCTGAGCAACGACTAGAACTCGCCCTGACTGGTGCTGCGCTGCGCAGGTGAGGGATGCGCACGGCGGGAACAAGGGACAGCGGGTGGGAGCGCGTGCATGCAGAGCAGGACTGCTCGCTTCAGGCAGGTGACCATCCTGATGAGATTCCCAGGGTAGAGGGGAGCAAGTCATGGGCCGTGACTACTGCGAGCAGTGGGTTGTGTACTCTTAGTGTGTGTTGTGCACAGTGTGCCACGTGTGACCAATAGACTGTGGAGTGTGACTGCAAGAAGTGTGCATGGTACCTACCTATAGCTGAGAGTGACTGTGCCCGGGTAACCCAGGACTTCCACCAGTGTGCGCTAGGTGACAGGAGCCCTTGTCGCCATAGTGCACCACCTGTGCGTTGTACAAGTTGTGAGGTGCTCTGTACTGCACTTCCGTGGCCCCTGTGGTGTGCAGAGCCAGGGGATGTAGCGTTTGTTCAGTGTTTGCCATAGACAGGTTTTCCATGACCCCGGGGTGGCTCTCCCTTTTGCACCCAGCACCTCTGAGTACTTGGGAAAGTTGACCCCAATCTGAGTGGAGGAAGGGTGCCAGACCCCATACTCGACCTCCCCCCACCCTCTCACACACACATGCACAAGTGTGAGCTCAAGAGAAGCTCCACTATTTTTTTTATCTCCAAAATTCCTGGGGATTTTGCATTCCTGTCTATAATATCTCTGCATTTGTTTTAATATAAAAATACTGTTTTGATTGATGATCACCCAGTGAGTTGACTCAAGGCCTGCATGCTCCCATCCTGTGATCGGAGCCCTCCAGCACCTGTGCAGCCCCCTGCCTAACCCCCAAACTGAGATACAAGGACTTAGACGCCACAGAGCATGGCTGCTTGGTTAAGTATGTGGTGTGTGCTCTGTGGAGATGAGGGGCGCCGAGGTGTGGGGTGTTCTTGGTGACTTCTAGTGAAGGGGCAGGGGAGCTGGGCTTCTGGGGAGGAGTCCTGACCTTCAATGGCTCCACCTCTACTATACCTGCAGAATCCCAGGGGCCCGTGGAGAGTGGGTTTCTTTAGCAAGCTGCCATCTGGGACTGCCAAGGCGAAGGTTTATCATGCAGAAGTGGTTCCGACTCCAGCTCTGGCTCATTACCTGAGGCCTATGGGCAAAACCTCTGTGCCTCTGTGCAATTCCTTCTTTGGTAGAATGGAGTCATCAAAGCATTTACTTTATAAGACTTTTACAAGGACTGACAATAGTTCCTGGATATAAGGTGTTTGGCACAGTCTCTGACACATAAAAACCCTAATTATCAGTGACAAAACTATGATGATGGTGATGGAGACCCCCACATGAGTGGGTCCCTGCCCACCCCAGGGGCCCTCAGTTCTCATGGAGCCAAGGATTCCGGTGAGCTGGGCAAATGGGAATCTGAGACCCGCCCCCATCTGGGTGTCTGCAGGACTCATTCCTGTCCCCAGAAGGTATCATTGTTGCACTCACAGTGACTCCCTGATTCCTGAGAAGATGCAGTCTGAGAGAATATGCAAGTCTGCAGAGCATGGGAGACAGGCCAAGAGGAACATGCAGAGCAGCCTGCCCACCCCGATAACCACTGCAGGAGCAGACACTCATGCACTTTGGGGTGGGGTGGGTGTGAGAACTAGTAGGGACAGGGGCTGGAGTCCCTCTGCCTGAATGAAGAAAGGCAAGATGAACAGGATGAGGGACATTTGGTCCTTGGACCAATGTAGCCCTGAGAGCTGGAAGGGAGCCTGTGAGGATGGAGTGGAGCTTCAGGCCCAAGTGGACCTGTAGACCCTTCAGGCAGGCTTTGTTTCTGGGGCTAAAACATTTGTGTTGGCAGAGCAAGAGCCCCCGTTCCCAGTGACTTCATCCGGCCTGTTTTAATAAGGTGCCCGGAGGCCTTGAAGAAGGAGGGGACATAAAAGGCAGTGTTGGGAGCTGTGGAAACATTTTGGGGGAGGGCACCTAAATATATCTCCTGTGGCAGGGCACTGTGATGGGCTGGTGGGAGGCTTGGGCATGGGCAAGGGCTGACCATTGTCCTTGCTGCCCATTGTCCCCAAGCAGTGAGTGTTTCTGCTCCAGAGACCCTGAGTACTGCTCCACAAGGTCTGGAGGAAGGAACCCTGCTGGGAAGAAGGAGGCCTGGTCCAGTCCTGACTTGCCTAGTGACCAATGAGGCCAGTTTTCTCTTCTCGGCTATTAGGGAGCTGAAACCACATGAAGTTGATGTCACTTCTGGTCCCAATTTCCTTTCATCTACAGTTCTGGCTGTAATTGTTTATGATTCCAGTCCTAGCCCTAAGAGTCTATAATTTTTCAAACATTCTAAAAGTCTATAATCCAAAGTCCAACTTTCTACAATTCAGTTGTAACATTCCCTGATTCCAGCTTGAATGCTGGCGGATCCTGCTCCCGCTTTGGCAACGGAACATTCTCACGCTTCTAAACTGTCAGGGAAGAGGGACCGGGGGCCACTTGGGCAGAATCAAGAAGCCCCAGAAAAGGCCCCCTCCATTCCATCCAGCCTGGGCTAAAAGACGGTTCCTGGTAAAAAGGCCAGCAGCTCCCAGAATGGTGACACAGGCCCCCCTTCATCAGGCAGGGGAAGTGATCTGAATAGCCTGTGACTGGCTCTCAGAGGAGGGTAGCTTTGGAGAGGGAAAGGTTCAGATGCCCGGGTGTAGGCAGTCCTCAGGATGAGGGAGTTGCGGGGGCACAGGTACCCGGAAGGGCCTTTGAGAGAAAAAAGAGAGAGAACAAGGAATGAGGCAAAAGAGACCCGAAGGCAAGTCTTGTTCTCTCTGAGATCCACCCTCCAGCCTTAAGTGGTGGCCAGGACTCCTGTGGAGTGAGCGGAAACCACAGCAAGTCAGCCAACCTTGACCTCAGCACATACTGAGAGTAGGGGGCTGACTGCAGTGCCTGCTTCAACTGTGTGACTTTCGACCAGTCCCTGTCCCTCTCTAGACCTCACTTTCCTCATTGGGAAAGCAGGCAAGCAGGGCTACAACTGCTTGCCCTGCCTGTTTTCTACTATAGGGAAGTCAGAACTGCAGAGTGACACCTGGTTCTTGGAGGACCATCTCTAGACATGAGCCCAAAGAGTGAGTAGCAAATGAATAATCAGATGAATATATATGAACACTGCACGATGACCTGGATCTCCTTTCCCTCCTCCCACCCAGCCTACGCCCACGTGTGAGAAACCAATCTCAAACTAAAGACGGACAGCTTGGTTGCGAGGCGGTGGGGAGAGCTGTCCTTTTGGAGAATCCAGGATTGGCTGAGAGTTTAGGTGGGGGCTGGGAACTCCCAGGTGTCACCTGTTACCCAGCAGCATTTCCACTGCCAGTCCTGAGGGGTCCTGGGTTCCCAGGTGGTGGGAGGTGGGGTGAGTGGCCCAGGACCAAGTTGCTATTGGCACAGATGGAGGGGGAGATAGGACTCATTTTCCAGGTCCGGCAGGGCAAGGTGCTGTGCCAGTGCCCCCTGGATTCAGTCAGTCCCCACAGCAGCCCTGGCAGGAGGGAGAGGATTGGGCACACCCTGGGCTTCTTCCTTCCTTTTTCCTTCTTTCTCATTCCTCTATTCTTTATCAAGCCCCCATGAACTTGCCCCCAAATATCTCTCCAGTGGGTCCCTTGTTTTCATTCCTGTGACTTTGGCCCAGCTCTGAAATCCTCCCCAGCCTCCTCTCATCCAGCCCATTTCTCCCTCTGCCCCCACCCATCAGAGTGACTCCCCAGCACAAACCTGACTACTCTCTCCCTTTCTTGAAGCTATCCCATGGCTCTCTATTGCTCAGGTGAAGCATGAACACTTGGGGTACTTCTTGATTCAGGCCACCTCAGTTGACCCTTGCTGACCCCTCCAGCCACAGTTCCTCCTCAGCTGTGCCCAACCCCTGCTCTTTCCCACATCCTGCTCTGCCCCGAAGCAGGAATGGTGCCCCAGGCCTTGTGAGCTCTGGTCATGCTGCAAGCCCAGCTTGTCCCCCTGCCTGGGTATGGCAGAGAGTCCACAGGGAATGACCTTCTCTGTGCCCAAGCCCCTCTGTGTGTCATGTGCACCCCCTCAGCACCCTCTGCAGAAGCCCCCAGTTGTCTTCTGCCTGCCTTCCCTAGCTATGACCCACCCTCCATTTCCCTAAGCATGGCTGACCTTGGCCTTACCAGAGGTCTAGAGAGTGGGAATAATGCTAGAGAATCACAGATATGAAAAGGACAAGTCCAACCAGGTCTTCGGGGCTCTCTGCTCCAGAATACACTCAGTTCCTCCTAGGAGCCCTTCCTAAGCCTCTAGTTCTTCCCTTAACTCATACTAGCAGCCATGTTGCAGGGACCCCCGTACCTGGAGGTACATCACCCATCATCCTGGCCCCAGTGTCCAGGGCCTCTCCCCACCTCAGGACCACAGCTAGAAGGAGAAAAGTCCTGCAATGCCATTGTCCCATCTCAACAGCCAGTCCTTGAGCCCCAGAGAAAACAACCTTGTGCCTCTGAAAAAAGCACCTTAACTCTTGTGTCCTTTGTGTCACTGTGACAAGGCTGAACAGTCACTGGAGTGCTTCTCCAGTCACAAGTGCCCTGGCCCAAGGTAAATTCAGGATTCCACCTCACACAGCATAAAAACCTGAAGAAGCTTTGCAAAATTTTTCTACTTGATGTTCTTTGAAGCATTCCTAGGATCAAGGTCAAAAGTCCCAGACTATACCCCATCTCAGCAGCCCTTGCACTTGGAAATTTTATCAAATACACAGCCTTGATGGTGTATCATTTTGGGGGGAATTGCTATGGGCAGTTCTGAAAGGTCACAACTTTTCCTTTCCTGCACCCTGTGTTGGTCTCTGTGCTTGGATCTCTCTCCCCCTCTCCTGTGAAGCCCCTGGGATTCCAGGACGGTGACTTTGTACCTGTTATATGTGTTTCCATTTATATGTCCCCAGTGCAGCCTAGCGTCTGCACAGTGCTCAATAATGCTAGCTGAATTAGATTGTCCTCCTTTTGTGACACTCATAGAACACCAAGCAGGCTTATCCCAGTGATTAGATCCATTCCTCCAGGCAATTATTTGTCTCCCTTTTATTATGAAGAACCATAACTCCTTGCTATATTTTTCTTTTTTAGTTTGTCTTCTAAGAAGCCCATCTTAGCCTAGGTTTCTGTTACTGTCTTTTTCAGCCCTTCAGTAGGATCATGTGACACATGTGGCTTTTTTTTTTTTTCCCCCAATACTGGGGATTGAACCCAAGGATCAAGGATGCTTAATCACTGAGCCACCGCCCCTGCCTTTTTATAATTTATTTAGCCACAGGGTCTCACTAAGCTGCTTAGGACCTCACTAAGTTGCTGAGGCTGGCTTTGAACTCTCAATCCTCCTGTCTCAGCCTCCAAAGTTGCTGGGATCATAGGCATGCCTGCCATACCTGGTCATATGAGGCTACTTTCTGAGCTACCTAACCCTTTCTGAACAGAGGTATGAATTCTAAGGCAATCAATAAGAAAAACCCTAATTATCTCCTAGATTCTTATGACAAGGTCCACTGGCTTCTTGTATTTGTTACTTTTCTCTTTTGTCTCTTCTGCCACACTGATGCCTGCCCAGTCATGGAGGGAGACACCTCAGCTGTATAGGGCAGTGGATTGCTTCAAAGTGTTGGGTTCAAAGCCTCACTTTGCCACTACAAGCTCCATGAATGTTGAGCTAGTTGCTTCCCCACTGGGAGCCTTGTTCCCCATCTGTAATATGAGGGTAATAAAGTTACCTGCCTTAGATGGTGTGAGAGTTAGATAAGCTAGTCTGTGTGTTAATAGCTAACAATTCCAGGCTAGCGGTGAGCACCATGCAAGCAAGTGTTTGCACCATTCCCTGCAGGGGGGACCACGGGGAGGGCTGTCTCTGTATGGAGTGTTCTGTATCAGTGCTTCTCAAATGTTAGTGTGCCCACATGTCACTGGGAGCTCTGATCAGCAGGTGAGCGTGGGTCGTCACCCTGCAATAGGTTGTGGCTGGGATCCACTGAGATGATCCAGAGGGGAACGAAGGAGCCGGGGACTGGTGCCCCTGAGCCCCATTTTGAAGCTCCAGGAAGGCAAGACACTGAGCTGAGGACAAGAACCATGACTTCCTTGCAGACCATAAGGTCACCAGCATTCAGAAGGGTCCAGTAAATGTAGATTGAAGGCATGGACCAGAAACCCAGTAAGGGTTGAGGCTTGAGGAGAGTGGGCAGGGCTCCCTTGGCCTGGGAATGGCCCTGTCCTCTCTGAAATGCCCATTGCCCCAAATTCTTCCCTTTGAGCTCCAAAATTCAGTGTGATTAGCCTGAAATTTTACTTTGAGCTGGTGGCTGACTGGGTAAGTCAGGGGCCACACTCCTGAAGGGACCTTTGCCTGCCTTCTCTGAGGGTTATGGCCAGGCCTTGTAGGATAGCTGGAGAGAATGAGACAAGCAAACCACCAAACCACCTGTATCCTTGGGGAAACCCTATAGCCTCTGGGAGGGAGCAGGAGGTCTGGCATCCATCCAAAAATCAGCTTCTTACTTTCCATCTTTCCTGATTCAGAAAGTTTCTCTTCTGTAACTTGTTGCTGAGCTGGGCTAGAGTTCTGCCTGTGCCAGGCTGGATGTGGGTGCACACATATGTGGGTACATGTGGGCATGCTATGGGGGGTATGCCTCCAGGGGCAGCAGGTGCCTGAGCCAGGGTGCACTCACACGGGCAGGCTTGTGTGCCAGGGTCAGGATGTGCTGTGTGTGCCCCAGAACAGGATCACACCCACAGAAACGTACTTCTTGCACCCCTGCCAGGTCTCCATGGCCGCTGCCTTCCTAAAATAACTAACAGCAGACCTCAGAGCCTGGACAGGATGAGGGGTTCAGGGTGCAAAGCAGGAAAGCTGAGGCTCAGCGAGAGTGTCCAGATCCCCTGTCTCCTCAGACACAACCAAGCTTGCTGCCTACAGGCCTGGAGTGGGTCAACTAGGGGTCAACTTCTAGTTGCATCTCCTGCAAATTAAGCCAAGCATCTTCTACTTCAGTCCTATTTCAGATAGGGCTGAGGGTAGGGTTGCCCTTCTTGTGTCTGGGGAATAGCAAAGGGCCAATGGGCAATGGCCCTGGGTGCCTGGGATGCACAGGAAACCATTCCTGCCAGAGCTCATCACAGCTTAAGAGACCCTTTTCAGCCCTTGCCAGTGGGCAGGAATGGCTGGGGGAACCACTGGTTCAGAAAGATGAGACCCACCCAGGGAAGGGGCCAGTACTGCACCATTAGTTCAGCCCAGGGCCAGGAAGGGGGAATCCTGAGATGGTGCCCGCAGTGGTTGCCTGGGGCAGGACCTCTGGAGGCAGGGCTCCAAGATCAGTTGGGGTGTTTGTGGTCAGCATCATCCAACAAGTAGGTGGGTATAAACTGCAAAACACTTGACTCACTCTAACAGAGGCCATGGGGTTCCTGCTGGTGAGTGAGGGTGGGAGGAAATGGGCCAGGGTCCATAAGCAGCTGAAGGTCTAAGGAGAGTGGGGCTCTGACCTTGACAACCCCCATCCCCAAGGGCCGAGCTGGGAGGGCCTTGTTAATCCCCTAAACCGCCCCCTTCTTCTTAAGTAACTACTTTTGTTCTGGGGAAATTCAAGAGCCTGTAATGCTCCACAAATCTCTCCTGGCATGTGGGCCAGCCTGGAATTGTGGCAAGGAGTGCCAGCCTGGGAAAACAAGGTTTGTGGACTGAGGGTTTGCCGGGCTCACCCCCATCCCCAGTAGGCAGGCACAGGCAAACACACATGTGAACAAACACACACTCCAGAGCCACTCACAGGGATACACTTGTGCACTTACTACACGGCAATTCCAAATACACATCCCCCTAGGAATACACGTGCATCTTCGAGGTCAGACCCACATGAGGCTGATGGACCCCCAGAAGACATGCATGTACCAAACATTCATGTACAGCTGCCATGCAAGGCCTTTCCCCACCTGGGAGCCTGAGGTGTTGATGAGTAACCCTCAGTTACCTGGAAGCTAGGCCTTCTCCTCCCAGGGCTCCAGTCTGCCCCTTTCTGATCTCTCCTTCACTTTCTCATCAGGGGACAGAGGAGGGGCCCTCCTATCAATGTCTGCCACTGGTTGGGAGCGGAGATGGCTTTGTCATTTTGAAGAACAGGTTCTATGGAATTTCTACTTATTTTTCATCAAGGATAAGGGCTTGGCAGGCACGGTGGCCCATGCCTATAAGCACGGCACTAAGCCACTCAGTGAGACCCTGTCTCTAAATAAAATACAAAAATTGGGCTAGGGATGTGGCTCAGTGATCTAGTGCCCCTGAGTTCAATCCCCAGTAAACCCCCCCCCCCCCCGAAAAATAAAAAAGGATAAGGGCTTGCTCTTGGGGGTCCCTTAGGGCACCAAATTGTGAGGAAGCTGGTTTTCAGGTGAGCATATAACAACCCCTGCCATTTGGTGAGTGCTTAAAAGTTTGCAAACTGCATTCTTGCCAGCATCTTGCCCATTCTTCATGATACCCTCAAGGTGCAGGTTCTTCTAGGTGAGGTAACTGAGGCCTAGATGGGGGTGGGAACTGCCTGAGGTCACACAGCAAGTTGAGGCAGAGTTGAGCAAAACTCTCCCAAGCTTAGCCTGGAGGAAAGTGCTTTCAGCCTCCTGGTGCTCGGAGTATGAGAATTGGGCCTGGTTCAGAGCCCAGAAGATGGGGTTGGCTGGGACTACCAAGTGGGCTCA
>JAJEJO010045250.1:3039-21740 GCA_020662805.1 Glaucomys volans
AAAAAAAAAGGGGGGGGTGGGGAACGGAATCTTTATTGCTTTCCTTGAAGTTTAGGAGCTTTCAGAGCCAAAAGTTATACTATTTAGTCCAGGTGTTTGTCATTCTATCTGGAGCTGAAATTCCAGAAAGTTTAAGAGGGGCTGCCCTGGTGCAGACAGAGGAGCTGGGCAGAAGAGGGGAAAATCCCCATTACATGCACACAGCCGCGGTCCTACCCCACTACTCCAGGCGTCTCATTTTACAGCAGAAAACAAGCACACTGAAACGACCTGCACTCTGTCACGGCCCAAAGCCGAGTCACGTCTCTACACACTTAACCACTCCCGGGTTTGCGACTAGATGCGCGAGAGCAGAGCGTGAGCGCGCAAAATTCCGCACGGAGGGAGGCGGCAGAGTGCCGCAGAGGTACCGCGCGGCGGCGGCGCAGCCCCTCGGTCCGGACTGTTCCCCGCGTGGCCGCCAGGTGGCGCGCCGGAATCGCTGCGGGGTGAAGTGGGGGAGGACGCCAGTCACCTTGGAAACCCCGGGCGCGCGGGCGGCTGCTGAGCTGGTGGGCTGGTGCGCGGGCTGGACTGGCTTGCAGGCTGCCCGCCCGCGGCCCTGTATTATCATCAGCATCGGGAAGTGTTATGGGGATGTGGGGAGGCTGGTCTTGCTCGGCCCCTGACTCCTTCCAGTTTGACACTAACAACTTTATGGCGTCTCCTCCGCCTGGGGCTTGCTCTGCGGCGAGAGGAGTCTGGGGTCGCGCGCTGAGGTTTCTAGCGCGGGACACCTTTCCCGAGCGGTTGGGAGCTACTGGGGCGGGGCGGGGGAGTCCTCCTAGGCCCACCCCTCTTCTCCACTCCGGAGACCTAGAGGAAAGCAGGCCTTTTGCGGTCTAATCAGAACTAACCTCCCTCTTTTTCTGCCTTGTACTAGAATCCCTGGATGCGTTGCTCATTTGCCCTCCTAAATCTGCTCCTGGAGGGCAGGATCTGACTTTAAGGTTTGTAACTTTCAGGGTGCCTTCATACAGTCCCTAACACACAGTTGATGCTCGGTTCTCTCATACAGTTAGTCCTCCTTAGGCGGGAATTGCGGTTTCAATTACCTGCTGATGGGAAAATATTACATGGAAATTTCTAGAAATAAAATGTCAGTTTTAAATAACTTTTATTACACTATGTTGTTATAATTTTAGGATTAGTTATTAATGTGCTAATTTATAAACCAAACTTTATTATAGCTGTGCATATATAGGAAAAAACAGTATATGGAGGTTTGGTACTAGCCCCAGTTTCAGACATCCACTGGGCGTCTTTGGAACAATATATCCCCCACCAGTTGGGCAGGGGGGACTACTGTGATGCTTTCCATTTGTATGGGACTTTATAACTTGATTCCCAAAGCATTCAAGCCTTATAATCCTAACAGGAGATAGGAACGATGGAGGAAGAAACTCCATTATGAAACACAATGGAGAAAATAGACAATATATCTCTTAGTAGTTTGCTTCCTGAATTCCCATTGTAGTGAATATTTTTTGAATGAGGACTTCGCACATCCCTGCAATCCTCAACTACACAATGCACCTCTCAGTGAAGGTACTTCATATGTGCGCAGTTAGTTGTTGATGACCTTTAACCTCCCCAACACACTCCCAATCTACAGATTGGCTTTGATTCTTCCCTTGAATGAGACAATGAATGTCCTTCAAAAGAGAATACTTGGTTCCTTTCTTTAATGAATTTCTTAGATTTATACATACTTTTTTTGTTGTTTCATATTGACTATGAAATAGTCAAAGCTACAAAAGAGTCATTAGGAGCTTTCTAAGATATTGAGGCAGGCTCCTGAGATTGCAAGATGGGATGTGTTCTTTCTATGGGTAAATGTGCAGTCTAAGCATTATGTTGGCCAACTTCTGTTGTTATGTTGTACGCATGTATGAATATGTCACAACAAATATATAGTTATATTATGTATAACTATAATGTACCAATAAAAAAAATAAAAAGAGAGCATTATGGAAGGCTGGGGGTATGACTCAGTGGTAGAGCCCTTACCTAGCATGTGTGAGGCACTGGGTTTGATTCTCAGCACCACATAAAAATAAATGAATAAAATAAAGGTCCATCAACATCTAAAAAATTTTTTTAAAAAGCATTATGGGCTAACAGTACATTTGAAGAGGATGATGCATATCCATTTTTACTACATAGACTTCTTACTTTTCACTGAGAAGCATTGGAGAATATTTTTTTAACATTTTCTGAAATAATGATTGTGGAGTAGACTCAGGAAAGCTGGAGACCTGAGTCTTTCAAACCCAGGCTTCTTATCTGCCCACCCACCTCTGTGGTGAGTTAGAGTGCCCAGAGTTGGGTGCAGGAAAAACACATGAGCACAAAAGAGAAGAGGTCGTGAGTGATTTTGCTAAAGTCTTTTGAAGTTGCTCATTATTTTGTTCAAGTGTGGCTGCTTGTGTGCTTCTTGCTTCCTAACAGTCTGAGCAGGGGTCTTACTTTTTCTGTATATTATACAGCCAAGGGCCAGGTAAAGTGCCATGCACAGAGCAGGCTCTGACTAGATGTTCACAGTTACTGACAAAAATATTAGGTGGCACACGCCTGTAATCCCAGCACTTGGGAGGCTGAGGCAGGAGGATCTCGAGTTCAAAGTCAGCTTCAGCAACTTAGCAAGGCCCTAAGCAACTCAGTGAGACCCTGTCTCTAAATAAAATACAAAATAGGGCTGGGGATGTGGCTCAGTGGCGGAGTGCCCCTGGGTTCAATCCCCAGTAACAAAAAAAAAAAAAAAAAAGTATTGGGTTTCCTTTTGTCAGAAATTATTCTAAGTGTAACCTTCCTGGAAGATAATAACGTTTACTTTGTGAATATTTTTCTAGGATTCTCACGCCTTACTGAGATAAAACCTTTGGGTGGTTAGGAACTGTAATTGTTGATGAAAGTCTCTGTTGCTAGACATTATCAAATACAAAAGTACATTTTGAGGTAATGTCATTAACTCATTGCAAAAATGCAGTGGTTAAACAGGCAATCCAATTGGTTTACCAATTTTCTTGAAATTATGTGGAACAATGAGCCATAATACAGCTTATGGATAAATCATTTGTGTTTTGATGAACCCACATTTCACTCATATTTTATTAAAATCTTGCCGTGAGCTTCAGTTAGGTAACTAATTATACATTAGAGAATTAAAAGCTAAAGAGCCAGGTAACTGAGGTAATTGAACAAGATGAGGTCATTTCTCCTCCAACGCCAGATGGGTACCACAGGTCGAGACTACAGCACTTGATCTCTTCCATATTAATGTTGACCTTTGCTTTAACTTTTAAATAAAATATTTTGTAATAAATCCATATTAAATAGTAAGTGATTGTTTTAAAATGAAACCTTTGTCAGCATGCTATCTCTTTGTGCAACAGTCAAGATAAAAATTCTAGTTCTAAAATAGAAAATAATACAAAAAATTCACCTGTATCTGGAATAAAAGAGAACAATTTTTTCTTAGCTGATAATTTGCTGTGAACTGAGTTGGTGTAGTAATGACACATTTTGGTATGGAGCTTACTGGATTATTCTTGATACTTCCACATTTGAGAAGACACTGTTTTAATGCATTAAATCTTTTTTTGTATTAAATCTTTTTTTATGTGTACTTTTCACTTTGAAAATATTGTAGTATATTTGCATTCATGTATACACTTGGCTAGAAAAATCTTAGACACCAAGATAGCCTCACTAGAGGTCTGGGTGTATAAGCAATGTGTCTATAGAAAAAATTGTGTTTTCATTTCAGCAACTTTTCCCAGTGTGGGCCTGAATGGTCTTTGCAGATTGCCAATTGGTTGATTCAAATCAGTGAGAAGCTGACAATGGCAAACCTCATGAATTAGTCTTTCCACATATCATTGTACTTGGCAGCAGGCAGATATCATCTGCTTTCAGTTACCTGGAATTTGAAGGATGATCTGTAGCTGTAATGGAAAGGGCATGATCCTTATTAAGTTTTTTCTATAGGTGAAACGCTATGCCAGGTGCTTTAAATATTAGCCTATTTAATCCTTCAATAGCTCTTAGAATAAGGCGGTTATCTCACTTTACAGATGATGAAATTGAAGTTCAAAACATTAAGTAATCATCTCAAGGTCATACGGATAATAGGAGGGGGTCTAGGATTAAAATACCTCTGCCTGATTCATTTAGCCATCCACTCATGCATTCATTTGACAAGGATTTAGTGTGTGTCTGTCGTGGTTAGTGGAAAAATACAGTAATGCACAATTATCACATCATCCTCATGCTCATGAATTTACAATCATTTAAACAAATAATTACAAAGGTTATGTGCTTTCTACCACACAAACTACTGAACATTGATTGCAGGTTAGGTTCTTAAATTTATGAGAATAATTGAAATTAAAATATAAAAATCTGTTGAGGAAAACTGTTCTCTGGACTTTAGTACCTAAACCAAAGCCATGGCATATACTCACTCAATAAAAACACTGGTGAACATTAGGCCTTGATTTTTCTTTTTTTAAAAAACATTATTCTTGCTGATTTTTATTACAAAGTATAAAACAATTAAAAGATTATGAAGTTATTTTTAATGATACAACATTATTATTTTCATCTGTAAATCTCTCAACCACTTAAAACACACTTCAATGTGTGTTTTTACTAGATTTTGTAACAATCCTGTCCAAACCTAGTTCTTTGGGATCCCAATTCTAGCTCTTCAGAGTCCTAGTTTCTTGGTGCTTATAGAAAATTGTGTTTTTTTTTTTTTTAATTTTTAAAAAATTAGTAGACATTTATTGAGCTGCTAGTATATGCAGTGCACTCTGCCAAATGCTATGGAGAAATAAAATTATTTTTTATGAATTCAGTTCTTTGCTCTTAAATGATTTTAAAATTCAGGCCTTTATAAAGCATATGGAAGAGATCAATCTGCTGATAGGATAGCCAACAAGTCTGAGAGAGTTTTGGATCCGGGTGGGTAGTAGGCTGTGCACTGGGCTACATGTGAAACTGTCCAGACTCAAGAATCCAGCTGATGGTTGCTGTTAGATCTAGGGACAAGGAGGCAGTTAGGAGGGCAAAACCAGTTTAAAACGAAGTTCTAGCAGTGCCTTATCTAGTATGAATACAAGTAGAGGAGAAAAGTTTGAATTTATTCATTTTTCGTCTGTCTCTTTGCTAAACAGATACGTTCCTTAATCACTACGCAGAACAATGGAAAGCATAGGGAAAGCGAATAAAAAGGACTTACAAGATGGGCCACCAAAGGATGGCAAATTGCCCATCAGTGAAGCGCTTCTAGACTACCAGTAAGTTTGTATTCTGAAATCAAGGTGTTGCTTTACGTAAATATAATCATTGTTAAGGCTTACATAACTCCAAATGGTAATGAAGCACTAAACAAATGCCAACAAAGTAGAGCTGGGGTCTGGGGATATAGCTCAGTTGGTAGAGTGCCTGCCTTGCAAGCACAAGGCCCTGGGTTCAATACCCCCCACCACAAAAAAAAAAAAAAAAAAAAGTAGAGATGGAATGAAGATTTAATTACACTGTTGTGCTATGCACGCATTTTTAAAGATTTTTAAAACTTTGAATTAACATAGTCCAAGTCATGTCTATGAAATAGCATTCATTGATATGGTTTGGCTCCCTCCATTGCATAAGTGGTCACTCTCTCCTAGACATGCCACAGCTGGCTTACCTCTTAAAACACAACATGGAAGGGTTAGGGGACATTTATAGACCAATAGGAGAGGACATTTCCCCTTATTGAACTTTCTATTTCTTAGGCATTCCAATTTACATTATACCTAAGTGGCTACAGATCCAATCCAAATTATTTAGAATTATTTAATAGAGAGGACATTTCATAACATCTCACTCCCAAGCACTAGAGGTAAAACTAGAGGTGACACTTTTTGTTGATATTTCATTCCAATAAATAGGGAGAAACCCTTTGAGAGCTTGTGAACCTCAACTTTTGGCACAGGGCAGTTGCTTCATGTGTTCATTGTTAGGGAATTAATAAGTATCCGTCTTTTCTGAAATAAGACTGACATTCCTTCTTTCATTTTCTCATTCAACAAGTACTTGAGTGCTTTTCATGTGCAAGGCAAGTGCTGGGTACTGGAGAAGGACAATGAATAGGACCTCCTGGTCCTGTGGACCTGATGCAGTATGGGAGGCAAGCCTTTGTCTTACTGCTATAAGGAAGGTACTGTGAAAGGAAGGTGTCTGGTGCTGCTCAATGTTGTAACTAAAGGATTCGACCTAGTCCCAGGGATTTGAAGAAGCTCATGTAAGAAGGCCATGCTTGGGCTGATCTCTGGACAATGAACATGTGTTATGGAGAGAGAGCAGTGGAGAGAATGCTTATGGAAAGACACAAGGGTGCAAAGGCCTTACCACAGTCCTGGAACTGAGAGAAGGAAGAGTGAAGGGGAGAGAGCCAGGGCAGACACTGGTGATTTAAGCAAGGGAGACTAAGGAGACATGGAATTTAGAATTGAGAAGTCATTTATTGGAGGGGTATGAGGTTGAAAGTAGGTAACTTGTGACACTAGTGACTAGGTCCTTGTTTAAGAGAATTGTTTTTAACAACTTTCAGGGGAAACTGATCTCCTCCTTGGTCTCCTCCTTGAGAGACTCCAAATGTATTCATGTGCCTTTTTTTTTTTTTTTTTTTTTTTTTTACAAGACAGTGAATCAAAGAGTCAAAACTCTAAGACAGAAACATCCACTAGAAGGGGTTTTTAACAGTTCCCCTTTATTTTCTATCTGAGGTAACATTAAATAATAACCAGATACTATTTGTACTGATTTTTCAACATACTGAAAGCATCCTTTATCCCATCTTAGGAGAGGATACAAAATGTCAGGCTGTGAACACAACCTGTTCTCTAATTTGCTCCCATGGTTTATAGGGAGGACATCCAGTTACAGCTGTTTCTCTTTCTTGGGGTCAACCAGAGGCCAGTCTTTCTCCTCTTTAGCACAGGTTTATAAAGAGACCAATATTGAAGACTTCTAGTAATATAGTGCAAGATATGAACTGAACATCTCATGCCTTTGTTCTCTTTCACTTCTTAAAACTTAGTAAATAATCTCATGGACTGAAACAGCCAAAGACTTGCTGTTCCATGCTCTGCTGGCGACAGATTACTCATTCCATGCATTCCCATGTAAGAACTTTTGTCATGTGACAATTAGCCACGCCACCTCCTCTCACCATCTAAGGAAGGATCGCCAGGGGTCCTCTGACAGCATCTTTTACTTCTCATTCCGTCTTATCTTCTAATGATGTCATAAGCACATAGTAGATGGTTGATTAATGGTTTTTGAGCAATTGAACTTTTAGAAATAATCTGAATAACAATGGTTTTATTTTTTCCTTTATACTTGTTTTTCTACAATGAATATGGATATAGATATAGGTGTGGATTTAGTTGTAAGTAGAAAAAATAGATTAAAATAATATAGTGTTTTTCTTGAAAGTAAAGTATATTTGGTTGTGTGATTTGGGGATTCTTGTTTTTATATCAATCAAGCAGTTAGAATATTTGAGGTGAGGGAAAAATGATAGGTAATTTCTGCCTGACTCCTTCAACAAACTGTGAACTCTCCTTAAAGACTATTTTATAATCCTTTATATCTGTAGTGCCTAGCATAGCTACTACATAGTCTAAGCTCAGAGCTTCTTTCTTGAGTAAATATTGTTGGAGCTTGTTTAAGAGCAAAATCATACTCTCGAGAACAAAGAGAAGATATTATTTTTGCTGATCCTCAGTGGTGAAATGCTTACCATGAAACAGGCATGATCTTACTGGTGAGTGTAATTATTCAAATATTCTGAATATTGGCAATAATAGCAATAACTATAAAGGAACCCTGCCCTTTGATCAGGTAACATGTACATAGGAACTGTCTCCCAAGAACATGAGGTTGTGAACCTCTGACATTTTGTGAAAGGCCGATACTATCAATGCTAAATCTGCAAAGTGGTCATCTTTAAGTAATGATGGCTTTTATTTTCTCCTTTATACTTGTTTACCCTCAGTTTTGTACAATGAAATTGGATGAATGTATGGCTGGGGTTGTGGCTCAGTGGTAGAGCGCTTGCCTAGCACCTGGGAGGCACTGGGTTCAATTCTCAGCACCACATATAACTAAGTAAAATAAAGGTCCATTGACAACTAAAAGAATAAAAAAATAAAAAAAAAAAAGAAATTGGATGAATGTAAATATAGAAACAGATTTGTGTATGGGTATAGATTTAAAAATATATAAAATGTAGATTTTTTTAAAAATTCAAATTCCTTTGTTTTCCTTCCCCAAATTCCCAATGAAATTGCATGGAGGAAAAAAGTTTACACACCCCTAACATTTTAATAATAACAAGGAGGGAAGGGATAAGGTGACACATTTTATTACCAACAATTTATAATCATTGTGCTTCAGAATAGCACTATATCCTTTTCAAACCAATATATTGGTTTATCATCCCACTTGATTCAGCACTTACTGTGACATGTGGGATACTAGGGCACTACTAGGGGAGATATGAAAAGGAAAAGTTAAGATCAAATTCCACAAAGTGGCTAAGAATATGGAGTTCTAAAGCTAAGCCTGGACGCTTCCTGGTAAATCCATCTCTTCCTGGGAAAGTTGAAGTGGATTCCAGAGAGATCCAGCTCAGTTAGTCCTGCAATAATCACCAAGAGCTCCACAAGGGGGCCAGTGGAGCTGCCAAAACATTTAGGGCTTCTCAGAATTCCCGGAGGCCTGTTGATGCTGCTCTGACCATCCTAATGATGATTACCACTAAATGAACATTGAGACAAAGTCCCAGGCCATTTGCTTCTAAATGCTCTGAGGGTAGGGGTGGTAGGCTTAAGTGTCAGGTTGCTAGATGTAACAAGTAAAATATATATAATGCCAAATTAAGTTGGAATTTCAGATAAGCAACAAATAACTATTTTTTTACTATCAGTATGTCCTGTGCAATGTCTGGGGTGGGGTCTCCAGCCTGCTCATTGCATGCCCAGTTATCACCAAGGAAGGCTATCAGCTCCAGCCAGGAGTCAGCCTATTAACAAACCCATCCAAAGACTCAGTCTCAGCCAGTGGAGGCCACATCTTTGAGATTCATTTGCTTACTACACCCATACAGAGAAGTAGTATTACATTTATAATGGCAGAAATTATGTAAATAATTTGCACATGTTTGTATAGGCTCATTTCAGATACCTTTTATTATACAGCACTTTAATTTTTCTCCTGAAATGTGTGAGAACATTTCTTCACAATTTTTGCACATCTAAGCTTTAAATAAGAAGCAAAGGATGGCTTTTACTTAAGGCATGTTTCTTACTGTTGTGTGGAACCTAGTACTATAGTACTTTCCATTTACTATCCTTTTTATGTCCTGATATTTTCCCCATAATATGTATCACAATGTGTAAATAATATATGTGTGTGCTCCTTTTTATTGTGTAGTAAGCTGTACTCCCTGAGGACAAGGATCAGGAAGGTCTTGTTAAAAACTTTCTAACCCAAAGCAATTGACCCAAAGCAATGCTGGGCACTGGTTGCAGCCCACTGAATCTGTGATGCACATATGACTATATGAAAGGGAATACTGGTCAATATTAATTGTAGAATTTTGAAACTCAAAGGAACCACAGAACTCATCTCCTTTAATCTTGTTTATAGAAGAGCAAGCCAAGGCCTAAACACATTGTTTCCTTTGACAGTTATTGGAAAACCAGGACTAAAATCCAAGTTTTATGGAATTCAAGTGTAGTTTTTTGCCACTAAAGGATTTGTTGTTTTGGTGTTTTTTAAATTATATTTTTATTTTTACAGACTGCATTTTGATTCATTGTACAAAAATGAATCTTTTGTTTCTATGGTGGTGCACGATGTAGATTTGCACCATTCTTGGAATCATACATTACATTTTCTCATCATTTGGAAGAAAGGAACCTTGTTTTTCTACCAAGTATACAATGTCACAAATACAAATGATACATAAAAGACTGACAAGATGTCACATTTAGATTCAACAGGAATGTTGAATCTAGAAACGTTTACATATGACTTCTTATTTTAATCCTCCCAATAATATGTAGAACTGGGTATTGCTGTCATCATTTAACAGCTTAGAAATTTAGGCCCAGAGAACTGACTTTCCTATGATCAAGTATGTGAGAGGTGGTAAGGACAAGATATAATACCAGAGCACCTCATTCTTTAGCCACTCCTCTCTCCACTACACCAGAGGTACTCAGGTTTTGCTTTTGTTTGGCTTTGAATGGAAGCGAATGAAGCTGTTTGTGTGGCCTTATTTTGGTCTCAGATTTAAAGTTATGATTATACTAAATAATAGTGATACAGAGATATACTAGCACTTCCAATAGCCTGTACTAAAGTCTTCCTGCTCTTTTCCCTTTCTTTTTCATACCCAAGAAATACTCAACAAACACTTATTTGGGTTTTAAAGAAATGTCTTTGTTCCAGGAAAGAAGTTTTTATTATTTGTAGACAAGATAGAGCACTAATGAACTTGATCCAATAGGCACACCTAGATTACTTTAGTATTTCAAGATGTGCTTGCCCTGAAGTGTCTGTCATTTTATCTGAATGTTTTAGGAATTCTAGAAAGCATGCTTTCTGTGCCCTTTCCTTTGTTTCCTTTAAGCTGAATTATTCATAAATAATTAGAAAGTATAAAATTACATCCATGAAACATGAACATTAATTAATTCTTTTTTTTGAAAAATACCTTCAAAGTTAAAGAATTAAATAGATTCAAAATCCAGAATCATTTAGGAAATGTTCTTATCCATAAATGAGGTGGGGTTTTTTTTGTTTTTTTTTTTTAATACCACATATTGAACCCAGGTGTGCTTTACCACTGAGCTACATCCCAAACCCTTTTTATTTTTTATTTTGAGGCAGGGTTTTGCTAAGTTACTTAGGGCTTTGCTGAGTTGCTGAGACTGGCCTGGAGCCTGCAATTCTCCTGCCTCAGTCTGGCAAGTCACTGGGATTACAGGCATGTGCCACTGCACCTGGCCTTAATTGGGCTTTCGTACTATATTTAATAATTTATTCAAATTCAAATATTTTAATTTTAAAATTTTGTCTCATTTTTTCCCTAAGATAAATAAATTTTGTTTATTTTGTTTATTTTCAGCTGTCAAATAAAGGAAAGTGCAGTAGAACGACTCATGTTTCAAATAAAGAAGCTTAGGGAAAAGAACCAAAAGTATCATGAAAGGGTGAGTATAGAACTTAGAGCTAGCTACATGTAGTTACTAAGCATGTACATGTGTGCCTTGAAAAATCATGAATTATGATGAAATACATCCTAGGAAATCATCTTCTTCAAGGCTTGGAATTGATTGACTTATAATTCATGTAAGTTCTTTGTATATGTGAGAGAAGAGGGTTCTTATTATATTGATTATAATGTCAATTTAATTATGTTATTTAATCATAAGGACAACAGTTTAAAATTTTAAAGCTTTGAAAGCACATTTACCTTTTGACTTCTTATTTAATCAAACTATGAAACAGTGTTTCTCTATTTTCAATATCTGAATCTTTTAGATTTTCAGTGTGCATATGTAAATATCTTTTATTTTTTATTTTATTCGTGGGGCTGGGGATTGAACCCAGGGTCTTGTGCTTGAGAGGCAAGCACTCTACCAACTGAGCTATATCCCCAGCCTTTGTAAATACCTTTTAAAAAGTACAATCTTGATTGTTAAAATGACTAACTGGACATTTAAGGTGACATTATTTTTATAAAATTAGATTAAAATGAATATCAAAGGGGTTCTAGATATGTCTATCAAGACTAAAGATCAACAGAAGTAGCAAATGATAACTAGCACAACTTCCTCCTCAAGATATCTCATGAATGAGGAAACACTAAGGGTAACACTCATTTACATATTTATTTTTGTATAGAATGAAACCTCCACAGTTAACTGTTTTTTGTTTGACTTTTGTTTACAAAAGCTGTATCTTCAAATTTTAATGGAACCTGAAGCTTGCGTTGTGACTATACAACTTACTATTTATATCTTTTTAGCCAAAGTTGCTATGAACCTCAGTTTCCCTCTTGTAAAATAGGGATTCCTCTTTCTCCTGCAGGGTTAATTTTATCATTCATTTGGCAAATGTTTATTGGACAAGTCCTGGTGGTGATACAACTATGTCTCTGATACTGTCACAATTCTCTAGGATCAGTATCTTTTTTTTGGCAGGGGTGGGGGCGGGGATTGAACCCAGGAGTGCTTAACCACCAAGCCACATTCCCAGCCCTTTTCCTTTCCTCTCCTTTCCTCTCCTCTCCTCTCCTCCCCTCTCCTCTCCTTTCTTTTGAGACAGGGTCTCACTGAGTTGCTTAGTGCCTCAGTGCTAAGCCTCACTTTTGCTGAGGCTAGCTTTGAATTTATAATCCTCCTGCCTCATTTTCCCAAGCCACTGGGATTACAGACATGCTCCACCACATCTGGCAAGGATCAGTATTTCTAATAAGGACTAAAACAGAAATGGATCTATGGCTAAAGGTGGACAGGAAAAATCTGGCCTGGTGCTTAGATATAGGTTCTACATATGAGATCCAGAGCACAAAGAGGAGAGAGCTGCCATCAAGAGATCACTGCACATCCTCTAGTGGTCAGCATTGGGACTCCTAGGACAGGACTAGGTTATGAAAAGTACAACAGATCAGGACCAAGTAATCTCTTTCCCCATTGGCCCATCATTTAGAGGGTTAAACAGTTAAAGTTCTTGTTTCCAAGAAGATTAGCTCAAGAATGAGACCCACCAAAGTGTGCACTTAGAAGACTCAGCAGTGAGAAGCATGAAGAGAGAGACTCTAACTCCAACTGTATATATCTGAACATCATGATTTCTTTCCACTTATGTGCTGGTACCCCAATCTAAGACATCTCTTGCCCATCCTTCCTCCTCCAGTACATATTCCATAGTGCAACCAGAATTACCCTTTGAATACTGTAAATCTTCCAGTGCTTAAAACCCTTAAATGACTTCCAATGGCACAGAAAATAAAATCTATCAACCTTACTAAAAGACTTCTTCAGGGTCTGGAAAAAACCCGACCCCTGCTCACCTCTTCAACCTTATCTCCAGTTGATCCACCCTTTGCTCATGAATGCTTCTTTTAAATCTTGGAAAATCAACCTCCTTTTTTATTGTCTCATGCTGCTTCCTCTTCCTGGTATGCTTTCCTCTTGGCTAGCACCTCTTCATTTCCCCAGTCTAAACTGAACTATTGTATAAAAATATATCTCCATTATTAAACTGAAAACTCTTTAAGCAACAGCAATCAAAAAAACAAAATCAGTAGGTTTGCAGATATATTTGTTGAGTTGATGTATGCTAATAACAATGAAAGGAAAACTTTTCTGAGGTCACAGATATTTACATTAAGTATGGTGGATTAACAAGATATTTTTTTTCTTTGCAGTTATGTCAAAATCAGAATGCCCTTCTATTATGGTTTTGATAGGAGGTATCCCCCAAAAGCTCATGGGTGAAACAGTGCAAGAATGTTCAGAGGTGAAACAATCAGATTATGAGAGCTATAACCTAATCAGTGGATTAATCCACTTGAATGAATTAACTGAATGGTAATTGTAGGCAGGTAGGGTGTGACTGGAGGAAGTAGATCACTGGGTGTGCCTTTGGGATTTATATTTTGTCCCTGGTAAGCAGAGCTCTCTATTTCCTGGATATCATGAACTGAGAAGCTTTCCTGTTTCATGTCCTTCTGCCATGTTTTGCCTCACCTTAGGCCCAGACCACAGACTGAACCTCTGAAACTATGAGCCAAATAAACTTTTCTTCCTCTAAGTTGTTCTTTCAGATATGTTGGTCCAGCAACACAAAACTGGCTAAGACACCTTTTTTCATCCTATCATTTCTTCCTGCGTGTACTTAGTTTGGATTATTTTCTTGTTTATTATCTTTTTTCCCTTCCATTTGCATTCATTGCTATGCTCACTTTAGACATTTAATAGTTCTATGAATTGTGTCTACTTACTTAACTTCCCAATTCATTCCTTCACTCCTACTATTCCGCCACCACTGCTCTAGTAAAAGTTATTAATGTCCAATCAGCCAGACCCAATGGATGCATTCCTTCAGCAGTCACTCCATCTTAAGACCCCTTTTTCCTTGGAGTTCTGGGATCTGCCTCTCTGACCATTTCTTCTTGTTTTTTATTTGTTGCTCTTTTTCTGAACCCATTACTCAATCACAATATTTACCAGGGTTCTGATCTCAACACTTTTCTTTCACTATATGCTCACCCTGGGTGATCTCACTTAATACCATGCTTCAAATACCATCTATTTAGTATTTATATAATATATATAGCTTTATATATTTTTATATATAAATAACTTAATACTATACACTAAAAAATTAAGTGAATATACAAACTTTAAATGAATAAAGTCTCTAGTTAGGTTAATAACATATCAGTTTCCTGGGTTTTTTAAGATGGCTATATAAGATGTTATCATTGGGGAAAGTTGGGTAAATAGTAGATTGGAATTCTGTACGATTTGGGTACTTTCTTTTGGGGGGATTATAACTATTTTAATTAGTTTTTTATTGGTGCACTATAGTTATACATAGTAGTGGGATGCACTGTGACATATTTGTACTTGCACATAATGTAATTTGGTCAATATGCAACTTTTTACTCTAGTTCTTGTGAGTCTTAAAAAGTTGAAAGGGCATGAGATGGCATTACATGAAAACCAATCAATTCTTTTTTTTCTTGGCAGCTCATTTATTGAATATGTTTTCTTCCATATTATGATAATTATTTTATCTCAAAATTATTTGCTTTGCCTTATAGAATGAGCTTATTTTTAGCATGTTGGCATATCTAAATTTTGTTTTTATATTGTTCAAAGTAATTTTTCAGACATTAAATTCTATTGCATTCTCCTTCCATTTGAAATTCATATGGGATTTGGAAAGTTTAATATAAATGTTATTAAATTTTTATGTAACAAAATATCTAATAATGTTTATGGAGCATTCAATAACATTTTTCAAACATGTAATGCTCTTAATTTACAAATGAAAAAAATTATAGATTTGAAAAGAATGGTCATTGTGTTAAATTTTGATTTAGGGGAACTAGATTTACTTTGAGAATATTGTGCCAAATATGGAAAATAAAAGGCAAATTTATTTGTACATATACATATTTTATGAATTTTAAATAGTGGGGTTTTTTTCTTCTTTCTCTTTCTTGGTCATGGGGATTGAACCCAGGGCCCTGCCCATTCTCAGCACTGCCCTCTCACTGAGTTCTTCCCTCAGCCTCTGTGTAGTGGTTTCTAAATTAGCACTGTCTTTGGAAAATGTTGGTGTATATATCATGGTAAATATTTTTTTTAGCTGGGATTGAATTTAGAAACCATTGTTACTTTACTAAATTTAAGTAAAATCAGATATGTTTACTTAGTTTTCAAAACATGCATGATAGGAATTTTCCACTTGTACAAAAATAAGTGGAAAAGTCCATATTTGGAAAAGTATTAGCAGTGTAGTAGTTTGGCAAGGGATATTTCCATTGCTATCATTTAAGTTTCTACAAATATTTCATTTTAAAATAAACATGTCAACTCAAAGTAATTCAATTTAGTTATAAGTAAAAAACATGAATATTTCATTCAAGAAAATGGAGTATCTAAAAATTGGTTAAAGAGTAATACATTTTGTATTTTTCAGTTGTTAATGTGATTGACTCACTTTTTAAAATTAAACCTTTTGAGATAATTATAGATTAGAGCATAAAGTTATAAGAAATACACAGAATGACCTTTGTGTCCATTACCTAGTTTTCTATATTTCAAAACTACAATATCACAATCAGAATACTAAATATTGATATTCTATTGAAATTCATGTATATGTGTACATATGTGTATGTGTATATGTATAAAATGGAGTTTATTTAGCCTTTAAGAAAAAATGAAATTATGTCATTTACTGGAAAATAGATGAAACTAGAGACCATTATGTTAAATGAAGTAAGTTACCCTTAGAAGGTCAAGGGTCACATGTTTTCTCTCATATGCAGAAGCAAGAGAGTAAAATGGAAAAGAAAGGTGGGGGCAGATGTCTTGGAAATCAAAGGGAGATTTGTTATATTGTGCATGTAAGAGTTTTTTTCAGCAAAATGCTTATCTATACTTTGATGTCAGTTCTACTTTATTTTATTTTTATATACATTTTATTTGTTCTAATTAGTTAAACGTAACAATTGAATGCATTTTGACACGTCATACATAAATGGAGTATAACATTTCATTTGTCTGGTTGTATATGATGTAGAGTTGCATGTAGGAATATTTAACAACAAATTACATAATTATATACAATTATGCACAATATAATGCACCAATAAAAAATGTGGGGAAAAAACATTTCCATCACCAGGAGTGTTCTCTGTGCTGCCCTTTCATTGCCATTCCCTTCTCTCTCAGATCTACTCCCTCATTAACACCTGGCAACCATTAATCTAGTCTCGATTTTTATTATTTTTTTAATTTCAAGAATATTATACAAATGGAATCATACAGTTAAGAAACCTTTTGGGATTGGATTTTTCATTCATCACAATTCTCTGGAGGTTTATCCAGATTTTTTTGTGTATCATGGTTTGTTCCTTTTGATTGCTGACTAGTCTTCCATAATATGCATGATTCACAGTTTGCTTAACCACTCAACTGGAGGACATTGGAGCTGCTTCCAGATTGGCTATTACACATAAAGCTAATAAAAACATTCATGTGCAGGTATTTATGTGAACATAAGTCCTCATTTCTTTGGACCAAATGTCCAGGATTTAAGTTGCTGGTTAGTATGATAGCTACATGTTACTTTTTGATGTAACTGCTAAACTTTTTCAGAATGACTATACCATTTTACATTCCCAGCAGCAATATACCAATGAGCCAGTTTCTCCTCATCCTCACCAGAGTTCAGTGTTGTCACATGTATTTTAGCCATTCTGTAGGTGTGGAGTGAAATTGCATTGAGGCTTTAATTTCTCTTTGCATAATGGATAAAGATGTTGAACATCTTTTCACGTGCTTATTTTGCTAACCATATGTTCTCTTTAGTGATATTTATTTTCAAGTCTTTTGTCAATTTTCTAATTGGACTTTTTTACTATTGTTTTGAGAATGCATATATAAATATATATGTATATGTACACACGTATAAATAATACATGTATTATTTGTGTGTATGTTTGTGTGTATGTGTGTGAGAGAGAGATAAAGAAAGAGGGTCTTCTAAATACCAGTCCCTTGTTAGATGTGTTATTTGAAAATATTTTTCCCTTTCTACATTTTCCCCTCCGTACTAGGGATTGAACTCAGGACTTTGCACTTGCTAGGCAAGTGCTCTACCACTGAGCTATACATCCAAGCCCTTCAGATATTTTCTCTCAGACTATAGCTTGTCTTTTATCCTTATGAAAGTATAAAAAGTTTTGGGGCTGGAGTTGTGGCTCAGTGGTAAAGTACCGTCCTAGCGCAAGTGAGGCCTTTGGTTCAAAACTCAGCACCACATAAAAATAAAATAAAGGTATTGTGTCCACCTAAAACTAAATATATACATATATATATTTTTTTAAGAAAAAAGAATAAAAGGTTTTAGTGATGTCTAATTTATCAATATTTCTTTTTATGGATCATGCTTTTGGTGACAAGTTTAAAAACCCTTTGCCTAGCCCTAGATCGCAAAGATTTTCCCATATGTTTTATTCTTAAGTTTTTACAGTTTCACCTTTTACATTTAAGTCATGGTATATTTTGAGTTTGTTTTGCATAAGGTATGAAACTGAGATCAAGGTATTTGGTTTTCTGTTTGTTTTGTTCTTTTGCCTGAAGATGTCCAACTGTTCCAGTACTGTTGGTTGATAAAGTTATACTTCCTCCATTGAGCTACTCGTACACCTTTGTCAAAAATCAGTTTGAGACGGGCTCGGAGGCGCCTGCCTGTAATCCCAGCACTTGGGAGGCTGAGACGGGAGGATCTCGAGTTCAAAGCCAGCCTCAGCAACTTCATGAGACCCTGAGCAACTCAGTGAGACCTGTCTCTAAATAAAATACAAAATAGGGCCGGGGGTGTGGCTCAATGGTGGAGTGCCCCTGGGTTCAATCCCCAGTACCAAAAAAAAAAAAAAAAAAAAAAATCAGTTTGAACCAGGTGCAGTGGCTCATGCCGGTAATCCCCAGTGGTTTGGGAGACTGAGGCAGGAGCATCGCAAGGTCAAGGCCAGCCTCAGAAACTGAGAGAGGCCCTAAGCAACTTAGCAAGACCCTGTCTCAAAATAAAAAATAAAAAGGGCTAAGGATGTGACTGAGTGGTTAAACTCCCCTGGGTTCAAACCCTGGTACAAAAAACAAAAACAAAACAAAACAAACAACAACAACAACAACAAAAAGAACAGTTTGGCACTAAACATTTCTCCAAGGAAGATATACAAATGGGCAATGGGACATGAAAGATGCTCAACATAATTACTAGGAACATACAAATCAAAACTACAATAAGATTCCACTTCGTAACATCTAGGATGATTGTAATCAAAAGTG
>JAJEJO010045253.1:1135-27684 GCA_020662805.1 Glaucomys volans
CCTTGTCTTTAAACAAATAGACAACAAATCAAACACGGGCAAAAACACCACTGGCTCAATTCCCAATACTGCTTAATAAATAAAATTAAGAATTTTACAGGTATGGTGCAATATAAGTAGCAACCACTAGGACCCCAGGACTCAGCACGTATGAAAAAAATCCCCGAAGCAAAAATCTTCATCTTAAATTGAAGTAATAAGCATTAAGAATTTTGGTTGAGTCTGTTTTTAGGTGTGGTTTGCCAGTGAACTTCTGAGAAATGCTACTTCAGCCTAACAAATTTAAATTTTTTAAAAATGGAAATAGTGAGAAAAACATCATCTTTATCCAAATGTTCTGGAATCAGTTGAGGCAACAGGAGACTCTCACAAGATTTTGTATTTTTTAACCTCAACCTCAACATTAATTCTCAATGTAAAAACAATCAGAAAACAAGCTGGAGGTGGTGGTTCACGACTGTAATCTCAGTGACTCAGGAGGCTGAGGCAGGAGGATCACAAGTTCCAGCCTAGCCTCAGCAATTTAGCAAGACCCTGTCTCCAGATAAAAATTTTAAGGGACTGGGATGTCACTCAGTGCTAGAGCACCGCTGGGCTCAATTCCCAGGACAAAAGAGAAAAGAAAAGAAAGAAAATGAGAAAACAAATTTTTGAATGAAACTTTAAAAAACTTTTATATAAAAATGAAAATGAAAGCTAAAAATAACTTTTTTAGAAACTTTCTCTGTCTCTGGTTGAAAGCAACTCGAGAACTCAAAGTAAGTACTTTACCTCAGCTGCTGTAGGCAAGGAGAAGGGTGGAGAAAACAGCTTACATGACTGCAGACCTGGGGAAGGACGCCTCCAGGTGGCCTCCTCCCACAGGAGCATCCCTGCTCCTGACACTCACAGAACCACCACCTGGTCAGGTAGGGCCCACCCAGTCTGTGTCTTGGATTAAGTTCTTGCTGCATAATCCTTCCCTATTGAGTTGACGACTTTCCAAGACTTAGCTGTCCACCTGAAGTCCAAAGATTATGCCAGACCTTATGAAGTCAGCTACAACAGACCGGACCTCCCTCCAAACACGTCCAAAGTGGCCATTAAAGAGTGACCTCACTGCCCGGGTAAGGTGGTGCATACCTGTCATCCCAATGGCTCAAGAGGCTGAGGCAGGAGGATGGCCAGTTCAAAGCCAGCCTCAGCAACTTAGTGAGACCCTAGCCATTTAGCCCTGTTTCAAAAGAAAAAAATAAAAAAGACTGGGGATGTGGCTCAGTGATGAAGTGCCCCTGGGTTCAATATCAGTACAGGCGAAAAAAAAGAAAGAAAAAACAAAAACAAACCCAGCATGATCAAGCAAGGCGGGTGCTTTCCTGGGCTTGCAAAGCCATAGTACAGCTCCCCCAGCCGCTGAGCTGGACCTGGACTGCCCGCTTCCCCTGAGAGTCCAGCAGGAGAGCTTTCTGTCCTGCTCCTGCCGCTGTAGGAAGGAGGCCCAGCCCCAGTGCCCCAGGCTCCTGGTCCTCCTGTGCCAGGCTCCCGGCCTCCCTGCATGACCCGCTGTGCCTCTCTCTCAGGGGAAGCTGCTTCTGGTGGCCTTCACCTCTGTGACGCCAGCCAGTCACCTGGTTGGGTAAGGCCCTGCCCAGTGCAAGGCCTTCTTCACCAACCTGAGGGGTCCAGAGTCTGGGGTGACGTGGCCTTGGGCCTGCTCCCCCATGGCTCCCCTGAACCACTGCTGTGGACCTTTCATCCAGCACCCCAACACGCGCTTTGCAAGCACTCGTCCTAGGGCCTGGAATGCTCTTCCGGTCGCCCACAGACCTGGTTGCGTTCCCTGCCCTCCCTCAAGTCTCCCCGCAAACGCCAACCTCCCAGGAAGATGTTGTTGGCCTCGCCAGGCAACATGGCTCACAGACTCTCCTCTCCTTGCTCAGTTGTTCTCATTCACAGTTTTAGCCCATGTCCTGCCAAATGGAGCAGTGTTTTTCCTTTTTAAAGTTTATATATTTTTAAAAATATTTTTTAATTAGTTGTTGATGGACCTTTATTTTATTCACTTATTTATATGTGGTGCTGAGAATCGAACCCAGTGCCTCACACGTGCTAGGCAAGAGCTCTACCACCGAGCCACAGCCCAGCCCCTCGAGTTTATATGTTTTTGATTGACAAATCATTAGTAGTAGCCAGGTGCTGTGGTGCGCACCTATAATCCCAGCGCCTTGGGCGGCTGAGGTGGGAGGATCGCAAGTTCCAGGGCAACCTGGGCAACTTCGTGAGACCCTGATCAAAATAAAAGTAAAAGGCTGTAGCTCAATTGTAAGTTCCTGTGGGTTCAATCCATGGTACAAAAAAAAAAAAAAAAGAAAAAGAAAGAAAGAAAGAAAGAAAAAAAAGTGATGTTAGTGTTATCTTTCAGTGTACGATGTTTTGACTTCTGTCTACACTGTGGAGCAACAAAAGCAGGCTAATGAATGCATCCATCATCCCACTCACTTGACATTTCTGTGGTGATACTTTCGTAATTTACTCAGCTGTTTTAAAATTCACGACTCATTGTTATTGACCATAATCACCCTCTATGCAATAGATCCCAAAGCTGATGCCTCCTGTCTGACTGGAAGTTTGAACCCATTGATGGCAACTTCATTTCCTCCCCGCCCACCCAGCCTTTTTCGTGGTGCTCGGGATGGGACCCAGGGCCTTGGGCATGCTAGCCAGGTGCTCAACCACTGAGCCACATTTCTAGTCCCCATTCATTTTCTACACCTATGAATTCAACTTCTTTCATTGTATTTTTTGAGGTATTGGGAATTGAACTCAGGTCTTGCACATGATAGGCAATTTTTCTACCACTGAGCCACATCACTAGGCCCTTGTAATTTTATTATGAGACAGGGTCTCCCTAGGTTGCTCTGGCTGTCCTTGAACTTGAGACCCTCCTGTTTCAGCTCCAGGAGTAGCTGGGATTACAGGTGTGTGCCACCATGCCAGGCCGAATTGAACTTTTTATGGTATTAGAAGAAATAGAAGAAAATACAAATGAATTGAAAGATATCCCATGTTCATGGATTGGAAGAATTAATATTCTTAAGATTTCTATGCTATCCAAAGCAATCTACAGATTTAATTCCATTCCTTACTCTGCTTCACTTTTTATTATTATTTTTTATTTGTTTGTTTTTTTACTGGGGAATGAATCCAGGGACACTTAACCATTGAGTCACATCTCCAGCCTTTTTTATTTTTTATTTTGAGAAAGATTCTCTCTAAGTTCCTGAGAGTCTTGCTAGGTTGTCTAGGCTGACCTTGAACTTGCAATCCTCCTGCCTTACCCTCCAAAGTTGTGGGGAACAGAGGTAAGCTCCACTTTGCCCAGTCAGAACATTCCACTCTCGGTGTTTTTATTTTTGGGGAGGGGGTTGGGAGATAAAAGAGATTTAATGCTTAACAACTGAGCCACACCACCAGCCATTTTTATTTTTTATTTCAAGACAGGCTCTCACTAAGTTGGTGAGGTTGCTGTGAGCTTGTGATCCTCTTGCCTCAGCCTCCCCAGTTGCTGGAATCACAGTCATGGTCATGGCACCTAGCTAACATTCTGCTCTTGAAGGACCTTGTTGCAGAGTGCCTGCAGCCTGATGCCCCTGTTGTCCACTCACACAATCCTAAGGCCTGCAGGACAGCCAGCAGCTCTCAGACCAGGGGCTCTCTTCTCCCCAGGTGCTGTCCTACAGGTTCAGAGGCTTCACAGCAAGCAAGGTGGACACATCCTCTCCTCCTCAGCTTCACTGATATCCCATAATTCATAGCCCTACCTCGTTTTGAGCCCATCCGAAGCCCGTGTCAAATGAGCATGGTGGTATACACCTGTAATTGCAGCTACTCAGGAGGCTGAGGCAGGAGAATCACAAGTTGGAGGCCAGCCCGGGCAACTTAGTGAGAACCTGTCTCAAAATTAACAAGGGGCAGGGAGGTGGGAGGGGGTAGAGCACTTGCCTCTTATGCATAAGATCCTGTGTTCAATACTCAGTACTGCAAAAAAAGCCATTATCATCAAAGGTTTTCATGTAAAAAAGTCTTTGATTATCATGATTTTTTTAGCTGGGAAATAGGAATAGAAGGTATTTCTAATTGAGTTCTCCAAAATATCATTCATTACTGCCTGGATGAGGTGGTTCATGTCTGTAATCCCAGAGACTTGGGAGGCTGAGGCAGGAGGGTCCCAAACTCTAGGCCAGTCTGGGCAACTTATCATCAAGACCCTGACTCAAAATAAAAATGTTAAAAGGTGATTTCTCTTATAAGTGGTTGAAGAAACATAGCTGGGTGGGGGGAGGTACAGGAAGAATAGAGAAGGGATGGATTGTATAGAGGAAAAGGAGGGATAGGGAGGGGATGGGGAAGGAAAGATAATAGAATGAGACAAACATCTGTACCCATATCTATCAATATGCGAATTGTATGATTCTACTTTGTGTACAACCAGAAAAATGATAGTTGTACCCCATTTGTGTACAATGAACTAAAAAAAAAAAAAGTTAAAAGGGCTGGGGATGTAGCTCAGTGGGGGATCTCCTGTGCAATCCCCAGTCCTTCCAAAAACAAAAGGGGAGGGTTTGTAGGACTTAGATGAGAGCATCAGTGAGGGAAGTGCGATTTGCTAGAGGAAGAAAGTTTGTTTTTGTGTTTTTGTTGTTGTTGTTTGTAGGTCCAAACAGGTGGGATGCTGATGGAAATAATCAGCTGGTTCAAGGCCAGCCTGAGCAGCAGTGAGACCCTGCCTCATCATTTCTCTCTCTCTCTTTTTTTTTTTTTTTTTGGTACTGGGATTGAACCCAGGGACACTCGACCACTGGGCCACATCCCCAGCCCTATTTTGTATTTTATTTAGAGACAGGGTCTCACTGAGTTGCTTAGGGCCCCACTAAGTTGCTGAGGCTGGCTTTGAACTCGCGATCCTCCTGTCTCAGCCTCCCAAGTGCTGGGATTACAGGCGTGCACCACCACACCCGGCCTGCCTCATCATTTGTGAGACACATTTTTATGTATGTATATGCACATTTTAAAACTGTAACAAGCAAACACACAGTCCCAGCAATCCCCCGGCCAGAGGCGTGTGAGAAGGCCCGTTCCCTCTGCTGCCCTCTGCTTGGCACTACTCTCCGCGGCTGCCTGCTGGCTGGATGGGCAGAGGGCAGTTGGTCTGGAGGTCTCCGCTCTGGCTCAGGTAGCGGCTGCGGAGGGAGAGGCCCTCAGGGGACCCTTTGCTGGGGCTGGGGCCGGGGCCTTGCCAAGCTGGGTCTCCTGGGCAGGCCTCCGCAGGGTTCACGGTGCGCAGGCGGAGTTCCCGGGAGGCCCGCTTGGCGAGGGGTGGTCACGGTGCAGACTGGTGCCGTCATGTGAGGCATGGGAACCAGGCAGCCTGGTCACTAGTGATCCCATGGAGTGGCCACCAGGAGGGTGGGCGGAGCAGCAGATGCCTGAACCAACGCGGCGCGGCGGAGGCGCAGCGGGCCGGGTGGGAGCCGTGGAGGGCGACGCCGCTGTCTGCCGGGAGGTGGGCTCTTCGGAACGGGAGCCCAGGCTGTGCCGGCCCAGCTCACCACCTTCGCTTCCCTGGCCACCCTCGCCTGTTAGCCTTGCGGTTCTCCTGCCTGGAGGGTCAGCCTAAGCTCGCCTGCTGGCTCTCCCACGGGCTCCACCCAGCTGGCCGTCCTTTGGCCTTGGGTCCCTCCTGCTGATCCTCCACGGCTCTGCTGGGGCGGAGCAGATGCCTTTCACCTACGCTGGGGCTGTGCCCGTGGCCCATGCTGCTGAAGACCGCTGGTCCAAAGTGCTCTTCACACACCCAACGCCCTGGACGGCTGCTAGCCCTCCTGGCCACCTGGTCACTGGCTGACCTGGAACTGCCGCCTCCCAGCGTTGTGGCAGTGTGTGGTCCTGCCTGTCACTTGCCTGGAAAGTACCAGAATTCTAAATTCCAAGCCCAATTTCCACCGGATGTGTATGGCTTAGGCACCAACATAGTGTCCATGGAGGGTCAGCTGAGGCATGACGGTCAGGGACCCTCCTGTCAACCCAGCCTTGAAACTCCTATCCTCTCACCTGTGCCACTGAGGAATGGTGGGCGCAGGCACTTCACACGAGAGCGGACCATCAGCAGGAGGCTCTCCAGAACTGAGCGCCTTGCGGCACTGCCTCTTTGCGGAAGATGGAGCGCAGACTCGCTATCTCGAGTTCAGAATTCCCTCCGAGGACCCTCCTGTTGAGCAGCTTTTCAGAGACATCTCGTGACCATCTCGGATCTAGGCTGTCCTGCGCTGGCCTTCAGTGTTTCCGCCCTTGTCGGGGTCTCCAGTTCTCAGAGGACCAGCCAGTCACTCGCTCCCTTGACCTGCCGGTTTCCCTCGCGTGCATCTCACACATCCAACCGCAGCTCCGCGGGTCCTGCCTTTCACACCCATCTCCACCCTCAGCAGCCCCTCCAACTGCCGGACCCCCACAGCCGGCCTTGGCCACAGCCTCCTCACCTGGACCAGGGCAGTCGGGACACAGTGCTCCACAGTGATGTCTGTTGGCTGTCATGGTTATACAGATTTAAATATTTAAGTTCTCTTTCAGAGCCGGGTGTGTAGCACAGTGGGCGAGCTTGTCTCGCACACCCCGGCCCTGGGCTCACTCCCAGCACAGCAAAAACAACACGAATTACCTTTCAGTAACTCTTTCTATCCTTTTAAAGTGGAATTCTTAAATCCAAAATTATAAAAATTCAAAAACACCCACCAAGCTTCTTTAGTTCCATAAAGGACATTACAGGCTGGGTATGGTGGTACACACTGTAATCCCAGTGACTGAGGAGGCTGAGGCAATGGAATCCCAAGTTCAGTCAGCCTCAGCAACTTAGCAAGACTGTTTTGAAATAAAAATTAAAAAGAGTGCTCCGTGGTAGAGCACTCACTTTGCAAGTGTGAGGCACTGGGTTCGATCCTCAGCACCACATTAAAAAAATAAAATAAAAGTATTGTTTCTTTCTACAACTAAAAAATAAAAGGACTGAGGATGTGGCTCAGTGGTAAAGTGCCTCTGGATTCAATCCCCAGTATGAAAAATAAACAAACAATAATAAAAGCCCCCTCACACACACACACACATTATAGGCTTGGCATATAGCTTAGCAGTTGAGTGAGTGCCCAGCATGCACAAGATCCTGGGTTCGAGCCCCAGGACCAGGTGTGGTGACATGCATCTGTAGTCCCAGCTACCTGGGAGGCTGAGGCAGGAGTTAAATTCAGCCCAGTTTCAAGACCAGCCTTGGAAACAGCAAGGCCCTGATTTGTGGCATATTTTTAATTCAAGCAGTGTGATGACTCCTGCTTTGACATTTTTGCTCAAGATCAGTTTGAGGCTGGGTTCAGCAGTGCATAACGGTAATTCCTATGGTTCAGGAGGCTGAGGCAGGAGGATCACAAGTTCAAAGTCAGCCTCAGCAAAAGAGAGGCACTAAGCAACTCAGTGAGACCCTGTCTCAAAATAAAAAAATAAAAAGGGCTGGGGATGTGGCTCACTCGTTAAGCACCATTGAGTTCAATCTCCAGTACCCTCCCCTGCAAAAAAAGTCAATTTTATTATTTTTTATGGTTCCACACAAGTTTTAGAGTTGTTTTTGTTTCTGTGAAGACTGTCACTGAGTGACTTCAGTGAACATCTAGATCATCCTGGGTGTCATGGATACTTTCACCAGTACTGATTCTTCCAATCCATGAAAATGGTATATCTTTCCCTTTTCTTTGCCCTCTTCAATTTCATTCAATGCTTTATAGTTTTATTAGAGATCTTTTAACCTATTTGGTTAAATTTATTGGTAGGTATTTTTATTTATTTTGCTGTGCTGGGGATTGAACCCAGGGCCTCACACACGCCAGCAAGCACCCCACCACTGATCTATATCCCAGGCTTTTTATTTTTTTGGAAACAGGGTCTCACTAAGATGCCCAGGCTGGCCAAAAGACAAGTGCTGACAGGGATGTGGAGAAAAGGGAGTCCTTGCACACCATTGGTAGGAATACGAACAAGCACAGCCATTATGGAGAAGTGCGGCATTTCCTTCAAAAAGGAAAATTAGGACTACCACCTATTGCAGCAATCCACTACCAGGTGTGTGTGCACAGGAAACTAAATCAGCATGTTGAAGACAAGTGTATGCCTGTGCATATCAGCCCAGAAATCAGATCAGCCTTCCTGCCTGCCACATGATGGCTCATAAAGAAAATGTGGTAGATTTCACAGTGGAATGCTGTTTCAGCCATGCAAAAGGAGGACATCATGCCATTTAAAACTGCTTGGGTGGGACTAGAGGCCACCATGTAAGTGAAATAAGCTAGGCTCTGAAAAAGTACGCACGATCCACTCATGGTGGCCCACACCCGTAATCCCAGCGACTTGGGAGGCTGAGGCAAAAGGATCACAAGTTCGAGGCCCGCTCCAGCAACTTAGTAAGCCTCTGAGATCCTGTCTCAAAATAAAAAATAAAAGGACTGGGGATGTGGCTCAGTGACTAAGCACCTCTGGATTCAGTTCCAGTACCACACACACGTGTTGAGAGTGGACGGTGGACAGCTGGGGCTGGGGATCAGGGGGAAGGGGACAAGGGGCGAGGCTGGCCACTGCATGCTGAGCTCTGCTGTTCTCTGGCACTGCAGGACAGTCACAGGGGACGCTGACGCTCTGCGTATTTCAAAAGCTCGAGGAAAGGTAATGCATGTTTCACCACAGATACAAAGTCAGGCACACAGGTTCGTTGTCCTGACTTGAACGTTACGCAATGTATGCGTGTGCTGAAAAGTCACAGGCTACTCCACGAATACGTTCAGTTTTTATTTATCAACTATAAAAACCACGAGTGAGGAGATTCCTCCAGATGGTGCACTGGTGTACATATTTTATTCTTCAAATTTTCCTTTTGTGGTCTTCATATTGGCTGGTTTTTGCCTGAATCAATCGTCATTACTGTGATGACTGAAAAATGATTATTACTGTTTATTTTCCTCACCTCAAGGCCTACTGAACTCTGATGCCAGGCCCTGCCCCCTGAAGTCCCAACAAGAGGGGACATTCCCCAGGAGGACTGAAGAGCCCAAGGTTGACAATACCAGATACGCTGGATTCGTGTCCGCCATGTTCTGTCTCGAGCTGCTGGTGAAGCTGGTGCCATTGGACTTCTGTTGGAGAGGATCCAGACCTCCCCCCACAAGTGCATCTCCAGGCCCAATACTGATGGCTGCTGACCCTTCAGTGGGCCTCTGATGCTGGTGGCAGGACATCGTGGCCCATCTGGGTCCAGAGTCGGTTCTGCCTGTGGCCTGGATACGACTGATCCTTCTTTTCCGCACAGGTTTTCCCTGCAAGCTTCCTGCCTGCCTTGCTCCTGTCTTCTCTTAAACACCTTTTGAAGCTCCAGAGATGGGCAGAGGATTAGCCCACCAGCTGTTGTCTGCCATGTAGAACCAGTAATGTTGGAGCACGCTTCAGTTTGTGAAGGAAGCTGGTCACCATCCACACGTTACCACTGTAGTCTGGATCTGGAAGGTTCCCCACAGGCTGGGTGCCTGGGGCGCAGTGTTCAGACTGGGGCTTGTGGGAAGTAACTGGGTCACGAGGGCTCAGGTTGGTGCCATGTTATGTGCCTTCCACACCTAAGGAGGAAAGACAGGAGGAAGGAAAACAAGAGCCCTGTTTACAATCAGACATGGAAGTCGGCCACCGCCCCTTTGGAATCCAACATGGAACCTATCAACTGCATAGAAAGCCACATCCCTGCTGCCCTCTAGCAGAGCACTCCTGAAGATTCCTTCGTCCATTCACTCAATCTTGCTTCAACAAGATTTTGCTACGTGCCAGACACTGGTGAGGTATCAGTGAACAGAAAGCATATTCTGTCTTTTCTTCTTTGGTGCTGGGATTGAGCCCACTGGTGCTGCTCGACCACTCAGCCCCAGCCCCAGCCCCTTTTATTTCTTATTTTGAGACAGAGTCTCACTGAAGTTGCTGAGGCTGGTCGAGTCCTTGCAGTCCTCCTGCCTCGATCTTGCAAGTTGCTGTGAACACAGGCATGCACTACCACACAGCTCGAAATTCACATTTTTTTTTTTTTTTTGTTACGGGGAATTGACCTCAGGGCCACCCCACACCGAGCCCCCTCCCCAGCCCTATTTATTTATTTATTTATTTATTTATTTATTTATTTATTTATTTATTTATTTTGGCGGTGCTGGGGATTGAACCCAAGGCCTTGTGCTTGCGAGGCAGGCACTCTACCAACTGAGCTATATCCCCAGCCCCCTATTTTGTATTTTATTTAGAGACAGGGTCTCACTGAGTGGCTTAGGGCCTCACTAAGTTGCTGAGGCTGGCTTTGAACTCGCAATCCTCCTGCCTCAGCCTCCCAAGTTCTGGGATTACAGGCGTGCGCCACCATGCCCGGCACGAAATTCACATTTTAATGGGGTTTCTGGGCTCATTGTAGAAGTGGGCAGTGGAATTCCTTGGAAGCTCCCCAGACTTGGGAAGAACTTTAGGGACTGTGTCAACCTCCTGATTCTATGAACCCTGAGAAGGCTCTGGGTTGGGATGTCCTCCGCCTCCCCAGGAGTAGCCGGCTCTGCTGAGGAGGCATGGTGACACACAGGAGGCCCCTCCTGTGCCCGTGCTGGACCCACAGGCCACCTGCCTTGAACTCCGCGTCGGAGATCTTGTCCCTGGCCTTGTCTGAAGGATTCATCTGGTTCGTTTTTCCTCTGCACATGAAATCTAGATCTTCTATTTTGAAACCAAATCTAAGTAAGTAAAACAAAGGGATTTAAATGAAACAGTGGATGCCACACCGAATTTCCCATTGCTTCTTAGGGCAAAGGAGAGGGACAGGTGGTCCCTAAGGGCCTAATCACAGGATCATCATTGTCCATTCATGGACATTGTGAAAGTATATCAGGCCTGAAAATAAAACCCCATTCTGAGCCTTGTCCAGTCCCATCACTATCTGGTGACAGGTTCTTGTCCGGAAGTTCCCATGTGCCCTCATTAAAGTGCCATCCTTCCCAAAGTGCCATCTGGTACTGTAGCTCTTCCCTTTGCCTGGAACCCTCCATCCACCTCCTCCTCTGCCCCTCGAAATGCTTATTTTAGGCCAGCATGGTGGTACATGCCTGTACTCCCAGCTACTCTGGAAGCTGGGCTGAACCCTCAGCAACTTATCAGGACCCATTTCAAAAAATAGAATTTAGAAAAGGTCTGGGGATGGAGCCCAATGTGCTGGGAGAAAGAGCAAAGAGAATGCAGCAGGGGATGAGGGAGCCAGCCTGTGGGCTGGGGCAGGGGCAGGGGGGCAGAACCGGCAGGCAGCTGGCTCCCGGAGGCCTTGGGGGGAGGTGGCCCTCCTGTACACCCCACTCCCCTGGACACACAGCAGCCACAATCCTCATCACTCACCTGGACTCTCGACTCAGGAATGCCAATCTCCTCGGCAAGCTGTTCTCTGCAGTGGATCCCAGGGTAAGGGTTGTTCCTGAAGGCACTGATGAGGGTGTGGCGCTGAGAGGGGCTGTAGATGGTGCGGCACCGCCGGTCCTTCTCACCTGGCAGGCGGCAGTGCAGCAGAGAGAAGGTTAGCAGGTGATCCCAGGTGACCCACCAGCAGGGCAGGCCCTCCAGGGCCTTGCTGAACTCTTGCCACCAGAACACTGAGCCGGTGGCCGTGAAGGAGGGAGCACTTCTTTTTGGTGCTGGGGATCAAACCCAGGGATCAGCACGTACTGTGCCACCCAGCTGCATCCCCACCTGCTTGATTTTGTGTATGGTGAGACAGGGTCCTGTTGGGCTGGCCTGGGCCTCCTGAGCAGCTGGACTGCGGGTGTGCACCAGGCCCCACTCCTGCTCCAGGTCACAGGAGCTCCACTGTGGAGACGCGGGGTGGAACTGCACAGGCTGCTTACTTTGCATCCGTTCCTGAATGGTTTCTCCCCCAGGGCCTTGGCGTGATTCCAGGGCCTCCTTAAGTTCTGGTCTTTTCTGGAATTGGTGTCTAGCTCTGCGATTCTGAAACCAAATCTATGTGGAGAAAAGAAAGCAAGACACTTAAGAATAGCAGAGAGCTGGGCATGGTGGCGCAGGCCTGTAATCCCAGCAGTTTGGGAGGCTGAGGCAGGAGGATCTCGAGTTCAAAGTCAGCCTTAGCAAGGGCAAGGTGCTAAGCAACTCAGTGAGACCCTGTCTCTAAATAAAATACAAAATAGGGCTGGGGATGTGGCTCAGTGACTGAGTGCCCCTGAGTTCAATCCCTGGTTCAAAATAAAAGAACAGCAGAAAGTTCACCATTAGCAGGTCACTATTGACTCAGACCCTGTGAACCAAGCGGGACTTCCATCCACAAAGCCATCTTGATCTTGATGTTCATGGCTCTGCAACTGATAAATTCATCCCATCTCAGGGGAGAAAGCAGTGTCTATTTTTGCAGGTTTTGCTTTGTTTCCTCTCTCTTCATTTCCTCTTTATTTTTGGTGGTATTATGGATGGAACCCAGGGTGCTCTAACACTGGCCACATCCGGTTTTAATTTTGAGACAGGGTCTTTCTGAGTTGCTGAGGCTGGCCTTGAACGTGCAATCCTCCTGCCTCAGCCTCTTGAGTTGCTGGGATTATGGTTGTGCACTACCATGGCAGACCAAGAGCACCGACTCTTGGGCTTCTTGAGTCAGGAAGATGGTCCACACAAAGCCCTCAGCACACTGCTTGGGACAGGTACCATGCTGGTGGTTTTCCTTTCCACTTCTGGTCTTGGAGACATAGAATTTGTGACTTCAGTGACTCAGGAGGCTGAGGCAGGAGGATGGCAAGTTTGAGGCCTGCCTGGGCAACTTAGTGAGGACTCAGTCTCCAAATAGAAAGGGCTGGGGATATAGTCAGTGGTACAGCTCCCCTGGGTTCAAGCCCAGTACCACCAAAATAAATAAAGCAATAAATGGGATTTGTAACTCGCCTGGATTCTTGACTCTTCAGTGTTGACTTCCAAAGCAAGTTTTTGTTTAGTAGCATAACCTGGGTAGGGTATTTGATTAAAGGTGTCGATGAGGATTTTCAGCTGCTCTTTGGTGAACTTAGTGCGATTGCGCCTGCAGCTCCCTGGCACAGGCCCTGTGGAAAGATCAGGAAGTAAGCAGCGTTGAGGAGGCAGCTTACCCGGAGCGCCAATCCTGCCTCTCACTTTCTCTCTCCATGTGGAGCCCAGAGCCCAGTCCCGCAGCAGCGAAGGGCCACCCTCCCTCACCACCACGCCCTTCAACGCACAGGTGGT
This sequence comes from Glaucomys volans, assembly GCA_020662805.1. NCBI lineage: Eukaryota > Metazoa > Chordata > Mammalia > Rodentia > Sciuridae > Glaucomys > Glaucomys volans. Next base: position 14,465 of record JAJEJO010045253.1, read on the forward strand.
TTTCCAGTTTCTCCAACTCATCCAGCTGCTGGGATGGGACCCTCAGGGGTACCATTTGCAGGCCCCATGGAAAACGGTTGTGTTGTTTTCGTGGGGGTCAGGAGCGACCAGTCAGGAGGACGTGTGTGATGGGTCAGTCTGGGGATGAAGACTTGGACCCAGGAAAACAAAAAAGTCTGTGCTGGTAAGCCACTTTCAGTTTTTCTGGTTAAAATTCCTTGGTCTGTACCCATTACAATAGCAGGCAAACACTGTCAATTTCCAAGATATTAAAAAAATACTATGTGCATAAAATTAATCAAAAAGGAATTCCAGCAGGGCGTGGTGGCACATGCCTGTAATCCCAGCACTTGGGAGGCTGAGGCAGGAGGATCGCGAGTTCAAAGCCAGCCTCAGCAACTTAGCGAGGCCCTAAGCAACTCAGTGAGACCCTGTCTCTAAATAAAATACAAAATAGGGCTGGGGATGTGGCTCAGTGGTGGAGTGCCCCTGGGTTCAACCCCCAGTATCAAGAAAAAACAGGAATTCCTGGGGCTGGGAGTGCAGCACAGTGGGGGAGCACTTGCCAAGCAGGTGAGGCCCTGGGTGGGGTCCCCAGCACCCAAAAGTGTGTGTGTGTGTGTGGGGGGGATTCCATGCTTTACACAGAATCTTCAAATAGGGAAAAATACCACCTCACGTGACACAGGTTATCTCCTTGAAGGAGCCGAATCTGGAGTTTTGGAGCAGCAATTTGTTGGACCTGCAGTGCACTGAGATGAAGAGCTTCTGGGACCATTGCAGATTGGGGGCAAGCTGACAGCACTTGTTTGACCCTCCAATGACGGCCCACCACCCGCTGGCCCACTGTGCCATAGAGTGGAGGCCTGCCTTCCAGAGCTCGGGCTGCCCGCTGACACCAGCCCAGCTCCCCGGTGCCCTGCCATGGTGACGGCCCTGCAGGTGTGCGCCTGCCACGGTGCTGTCCCACATGGCTCTTCCATGCACAGTGGGCATGCCCTCCTGCCATGGCACCCAGCTGCCCCTCTGCCCACCCAGGCCAGCAGCGTCCTGCTGCAGACCCCGCCTTGCCCAAGCCTCCCCTGGGCTCGGGCCACCCTTGCTCTCGCTCCTCCTCTCTCCTCCTTGGCTTTGCTCAGATCTGAGACAACCTCCCGCCTTTCCTCCTCCCTGTCTGCAGCCCACTCTGAAATCCAAGCAGTTGTCTGCCTGGCTGGGAAGTCCTGTGAGGAGAACCGGCACTGGCTGCATGAGTGGCGGGCCCAGGGCAAGAAGAGGCTTCGCTTCAGAATCCACAGTAAGCCAAGTGCCTGGCTCCTCTAGGCTCAGGTCCCATGCAACTGTGTGGGGCACCTGATGTCGCCCCAATAAAAGGAGGCTGAGAAATGATGGAAAATGACAGGTCTCTAACACCATAAGGTTTCCAGCAGTCTGCGATGGAATCACACAGGTGGAAAGGCTGTGCTGAGGCTGAACTTGGTTAAATCCTCAACCCCGGCCCTGGGGAGGGGTGGACCCACCTGTGGACGTAGCCACCCTGGAGGCTGGGGGTCGGTTTCTCCAGCCCAGGAGTTCAAGACCAGCCTGAGCAACCCGGTGGAGGGTGGCAAAGATCCCTCTCAAAAAATAATAATAATAATAATCCTCATAGGGTCATACCCGTCTGGACCATCATTTGCATTATTTGCAGATTTGGGGGCCTTGACTGCACTTGATCCACTGTTTTTTTGTTGTTGTTGTTTTATTTTTTTTTTGGTACTGGGGATTGAACCCAGGGCGCTCTACCACTGAGCCACATCCCCAGTCCTTTTTATTTTTTATTTTGACACAGGGTCTCACTGAATTGCTGAGGCTGACCTTGAACTTGTGATCCTCTTCCCTCAATCTCCCGAGTCACTGGGATTACAGACCAGCATGGCCACCAAGCCTGGCATACATCCATTCTTAAAATGAAAATTCCTTTACAGGAGGCTGAGACAGGAGGATAGCAAGTTTGAGGCCAGCCTCAGCAACCTAGCAAGGCCCTAGGCAACTTAGTGAGACCTTTTCTCAAAGTAAACAACAACAAACAAAAAGGCTGGGGTGTAGCTCAGTGGTGGAGCAGTGGCCTGGCACATGCGTGGTCTGGGAATGATCCCCAGCACGACACGTGGAGAGAGCTGCCACAGATTTCCAAGCAGATGAAACGAGAGGGTAGTGAAAGCTACTTTTTATGGTACTGAGGTAAAACCAGACAAGCAGACCCAAACACAGCCAGAGCCTGGGAGGCACCCTCGTGCTGGAGCACCTGCCCAGCAGGCCAAGGCCCGGGGTCCAATCCCCAGCACCTCAAAATCAAAACAAAAGCTGAAAATAAAGCCAGGAAACTGGGCATGGTGGCACAAGCCTGAAGTCCCCGGGGGCTCGGGAGGTTGAGGCAGGAGGATGGCAAGTTCGAGGCCAGCATGGGCAAGCAAGACCCCATCTCAAAATGAAAAATAAAAGGGCTGGGGATGGAGCTCCGTGGTGCAGCACCCCAGGGTTCTTCCCCAGCACAGAGAGAAAGAAAAAGACCTGCGATCTGGTGCAAGAGTAAAGAGTTCACTTGAATAGAATTTCAAGCGTGAAATTGTTGGCGTTTGAAGACATGACAATCGAAAGGTTCATCTCATAAGTTGGTCAGATTTTGACAACGATGAGGTGAAGGCAGAGCCGGCTGGAGTGGAATTCAGTCCAGAGACTCTGTGGGGCAAGGAGGCTGCGCTTCGCGAGACCATGTCTAGTAAGCGATGGCGTCGTGCAGCCATTCCCCGAGCAGATCTCCACCATGCGTTTAGGAGAACGCTGTAACGGCAAACAGCTGGCACAACTTGCACTGACCATCACTCGAGAATGTGAATAAAATGTGGTGCATGATGGAATTGTAGGCATAAGACCCACCATGGGGAGAAATTAGATTAGGAAGACGCACTGATCTAAAGCACGCTGCATTAAGCTGGGTGAGGTGGTGCACGCCTGTGACTCCAGCAACCCTGGAGGCTGAGGCAAGAGGACGTCAAGTCTGAGGCCAGCCTGGGCAACTCAGCAAGACTCTCAGCAACTTGGTGAAAATTTTGTCTCAAAATACAAAACAGGGCTGGGGACATGGCTCAGTGGTTGAGCACCCCTGGGTTCAACACACAGTACCCCCACCACACCAAAAATGAGTGGGATCACTGAGACAATGACACATGGGAGACCTGAAGAGTGACACTGTGGTTGACGTCTGGGAGACACATTTGTTGGAAGGGCAACAGCCAATGTAAAGACCCAGAGGAAGTCTGGAGAAGGACAAAGGGACAGGAGACGAGGTCACAGACCCCCCAGGGGGCCACATTAGACAGAGTGGAAGGGCCAGTGACAGGGCAGTCCTGAGCAGGTAAGTGACACCACCAACCAGCAGTTCAGTCGGGGCACACCAGCTGAGATGGTTGAAGCAAGGCTGAGTGCGAGCAGGGTGGTGGAGGGGGTGGTGGAAGGGGTGGTGGGGTGGTGGGGTGGTAGAGAGGGTGGTGGGGGTTCCCAGATGGGACACCGTGGGTTGAGACCAGAAGGCCATCAGACACGTCAGAGTTCAGGAGAAGAATTCTGGACGCTGCTCTGACAAGATGCTCGGAGCTTTGCTCGTGTGAAGCCCCTCGTGGGGTCCTCCTTAGGGAGTTTGTCCCCCTTGCTTTTCCTCTCCTCCTTCCTGAAGTAAGTTTGTCTGGCCCGACTCTTGCACCTTCCTAAAACTCCAACACTCAAACAAGCAGAACATGGAGCATCTTTTTTTTTGGTACCAGGGATTGAACCCAAGGGCCTTTAACCTGTGAGCCACATCTCGTCCTCTTTTTATGTTTTAGTTTGAGACAGGGTCTCACTGAGTTGCTTAGGGTCTTGAAAAGTTGTTGACGCTGGCTTTGAACTCCAGATCCTCCAGATCCTCCTGCCTCAGCCTCCCGAGTGGCTGGGATTACACGAGTGTGTCACTACACCTGGCAAATGGTGTAGCTTCATTACACTACATCAGGGAAACTTTTTCTTTCCCCCATTGTGGATATTCAAAGGTTTAACCAACAGAATTTCCATAACTTCCAAGAAGCCCAATTTCCTCCCCAACCAGCATCATCTCAGTCCAGTGAACTTACCATTTAAAGAGCTGTGGTGCACCATGTTGGAAGAGTGTCTCGATGGCCAAGCATCCATCCCACAGATGAGTCACTGGGCTGAGGCTGGGTTTATATGGTCAGCTCAGATGGCCCCACCCTGAATCAATCCTATGGGGATAATTCTCAAGTTCCTCCTTCAGTAATTTCATTATTTCTCTTGTAATCTAAGGACTAGATAGGATTCCTGTTCTTCAATCAATACAGATTTAATCTTTTCTACTAATTCAGATGAACCCCTGCACCTAAACCATGAGGAGAACATTTTTAGCATATAGTAGCACATCATGCTCACGTGGTTTAAATGTTCCTTGTACACATATTCTTTTTAATTGTGTTCTCACGTTTTAGTTCTTTGGAAGTGGTGACTTTTCCAGTTAAAGGTGTCCTGGGTGGGAAAGACAGCGTGAGAACCCAAGAGGGCCATCTGTAAGCCCCAGACGACCCAAATCCCAGTAAAGACCGGCGCCGAGGCCTGATCTTGGACTTCAGCCCTCAGAACTGCGAGAAGACAACTCGCCAAGTCCTGCATGGGTGGTGCTTTCGTAGGGCCATCCTGGCCAGTGACTCTGACACCCGCTGTGTCTCCCTTTCTGCACACTTCTCATGACTTTTTCTGGATGCTGTTGTCTTAGATGTGTGAAGATCCCCTCTCTGAAGCCCCTACTGCCTACTGGATAGGACTCCAGCTCCTTGGTCAGGACCGTGGCAGTTGCCAGTTTTTGGGTTCCATTCCAGGTGTGACCACTAATGTCCAGAAGGCTCATGTCACGTCACACTTCATACAACCTGTCGTAGAAAGGCTCAGTCGGGTCAAGGGTGCCTGGGGCTTCAGCAGGCCAAGCGCAGAGCAGAAGCAGAGGGCAGATACAAGTGCAGACTCACTGCCGGTGGTCAGATGGAAGTGTGCATGTGGCACCGGGGTTGAACCTGCGGCCCTTTACCCTGAGCCACACCACAGCCCTTTTTATTTTTTATTTCAAGACCCGAGCTTGCTAAGTTGCTGAGGCTGGTCTCAAACTTGCAATCTTCCTGCCTCAGCTTCCTGAGCTACTGGGATTACAGGCAGGCAGCCACACCAGCTACAGGTGGTGATTTTTATGACTCACTTAATTTGCCAGTTTGTCTTAGGATCGTGCTGTCCTTGTGAGCGTGCTACACTGTTAACGTGGACGAGACAGTCTGTTCGTCGCCTGTGTCAGAATCACTAACTATACCTTCCCAGGCTACACCACTCTATTGTGGCGAGTCACCTGGTGGTCGTAAGTCAGGCCATTGCAGGGTCTCACGTCAACCCTAGCTTCTAACATCTACTGCATTCAAGCCACTCAGCCCACTTTGCACCTCCACAGGTGGATCACGCACAGGCTGAGGAGGGCCAAGGCAGCTTCCGCAGGCCCAGCTGGAGCAAAGGCGGAGACCTGAAGCAGAGTCCCTGGGGGGTCAGGTGGACCAGGCCCAGCCCAAGGACTGCTCAGGGGCAGAGCTGCCAAAGCACAGGTGTTGCTCCCTGCCAAGCAACAAGGTTCGGTGTATCTCCTCAGGACCCCCGGAGGAGAATACGGGGTCGAGCAGGATGATGAGTGTCGGCGGCCAAGGAAGCACACCAGGGCCAGGAGGTCTGTCAAAGCAGGATCTCGTTTATTAAGGAAGTTACACGGCTTTTATGTAGGGTGAGGATGCAGCGAGATCCAATCAGATTGAGGATCTGCAAGGCATGGGGTGTGCACGCAGGCAAGAGTCTCCTAGGACTACAAGGCAAGCACGAGTTGATCATGTTGGCGGAACTACTACTAGCCAATCCCAGGCAGTGAGTCAGGCAGCGTCACGTAAGGGGAGGAGGTTGCCATGAGGGTCTTGTCACCCTTGCTGTCGCCATTATAGGGTGTGTCCCCCATAATTCCCCCTTTTTGTTTTGTTATCCTCCCCGGGAGCTAGTTGGTAGGTGGAGCTCCTGTCTTAGGTTGTCCTGGTACATCCAGGATCTTACCCGTCATTGAATACTCCACAGCACCTCAACTGCACCGAGGGGGATGGGGGTGGAGCCTCATCATGAGCCTGTCTTAGGTCGCCCCAGCAGATCCGGGGTCTTACCCGTCATTGGCTCAAGGGGTCTCCGGGGTTATCCTGGCGACATCATCATATCTGGCAGCATCATCATAATCTTCCCTAGTGCTAGTGGCTAGCCTTTGATACTGCACTTGAACATTCATCAACTGCACTGCCTCTAAGCGGCTTTGTATGAATTGCACAGGCCTGTTGAAAATGCAAGGGCCAAAGGCGAGGACCATAAGGAAGAGAAGAAGAGGGCCAAGTAGGGGGAGTAGATAAGGGACCCAGCCATGTAAGCCCATCCAGAGGAAGTTCGATTGGAGTTCCGTATGCCGTTTTTCCAGATCTTCTTGCAGTTGTTTGATCTTGTTCTTCACAATTCCTGACTTATTAGCATAGAAGCCATACCTCTCCTGTAAAGCCAAGCAAATGCCTCCCTGCTCAGCGGTCAGCAGGTCTAAGCCTCTCCTATTTTGTAGGACCACTTCTGCTAGGGAATCTACCTGATCTTGGAGGTCTTGCATAGTGCAAGATAGTAATTGTACATCAGAGATTAACTGTTTGGGCAATTTAGTATATTGAGTAGGAGACCCCCAAGCCAGCAGTACCCGAGGCCACTGCTGTAGTTATTCCAAGCCCTGCAAGTAAAGGGATAAGAGTGACGGCACGTTTAGCCGGTCCTGCAATGTGATCAATAGTTGGTATAGGAACAGGCTCATCTCCTGGGATAATGTCTACATCTGGGAGTAGAGCGGCCAGAACGCATAGTCCAGCCCAGTTCACTGGCAGTTGAGTAAAGGCCTGGTTACCTCCACATACGAACACAGTGCCATTAGGGGGGCACAATGGCTGTGAAGCATTGAATGTTTCAGAGCAATTACTAAAGGTCATAGTCCCTACATCCAAATCCCAGGTATTATTATAGCCAGGCGAGAAAAAGCAAGTAGTATTGGAATATATGAGTGGCTGTACCAAAAATGGTGGAGTCAGTAAACAATTTCCACCGAAGAGACCGAGCCATTGCCCTGTTGTGGGAGTGGCAGCCGTGTTATTTCTATAATCGATTGGAATAGCTAGTGGAACAGGATTTCCCTGTTGCAGGCAAAGCCAACAGTTGGCAGTCAAGGGAGAGTTGGATCAGCTAAGCAAAGCGTGAGTGGCTTCAAGAATATTATAAGTGGCAGGGTCTATCTCAAAAGGTCTGTGCTCAGGTAGTGCGAGTGGGTGGTATGAGAGACTGGGGTGGAGTTCCTCATATATCCGTTGGATTTTCTCATGGACCTGTTTGGCTCTATTAAGATCTTGGGGACCTCCTCCGTCAGACACATGTAGAGGGGCCGTAGTAGACCAGCAAACTGTTTTCCCCACTAAGTCATTAGGACATGAGGCAGTAGCTAATTTTCCAGAGCTACTAGACCAATCCCCTCCAACTGACCCTGGATAGGGCCTTTCCAAGACAGTAGTAAAATAGGTTTTACCTCCTGAGGAACAAGCTTGGGCTGAGGAGTAACAGGAGCTATGGAAGGAAGTGTGAAAGGTCGTGCAAGGACAGGGTGCAGGTTTGCCACTAGCTGGGGGATGAACTTGTGGTTTCCTGATACAGCGCCATTGCCCTTGCTGCGTATAAAACGCAGTGCGAGTGCTGCAGTCTATCCTCAGGCGTGCCCTCGGGAGATGATCGAGGTATGAGGGTGTATATTGGCCACCTGTTTCATATCCTCCCTCACACTTACATGGTTTGTTTCTGAGTTCTTGTAAATACTCACCAGCCTTAGCAGGGTCCTCAAACCCTGCATGGCGTAGGGGAGCAGTGAGCAGGCAGCCACCATCCAGAGAAGCAATGTTCCATCCATCCCTGTGGAGACAAGACAAATGCAGCACCTCAAGAGGCGGAGCTCCTTGGGTCAATATTGTCATTTTGTGAGGGGAGAGAATCATCAGTAGGAGGATGATATTTAATGTTCTTTGCAGGAACCCATATGGGCTTGTCCTCATCAATAGGAAAGATACATCCAAATCCCCTTCCAACAGCTAGGAGGGGGTCAGGACCTCTCCAGGCTCCTGTGAGAGGGTCCTTCCATCGGACCTTAATGGTGCGATATTTCATTGTGGCAGCCCAATGCTTTTGGAACGGAGAGAGATGATCTTCTCTGGAAAAATTTAAAATATTTAGAGTACATAGTGCCATCCTTAATTGATCGTGGGGGGATGATGTTCCCCCTTTTTGTTTTGTTAGCTGGGTTTTTAATGTTCTGTTCTGTCTTTCAACAATGACTTGCCCAGTGGGATTGTAGAGTATACCTGTATTATGCTGGATGTTCCAGCGTTCCATAAATGCACAGAATGGCTTACTGGCAAAGCAAAGGCCATTATCAGTCTTAAGTTGTTTAGGGAGACCAAGGACAGCAAAACATTGTAATAAATGGCTTATAGCATGTTTTGTTTTCTCTCCAGCATGAGCTGTGGCCCAGCAGGCATGGGAAAAGGTATCAACAGTTACAAATATGTATTTGAGCTTTCCAAAGAGAGTATAATGAGTGACATCCATTTGCCACAAATGGTTTGGTGCCAGCCCACAGGGATTGACTCCAGTTTCCTGCAAGGGAGGTACTTGTAGAAAAGGTGAACAAGATTTACATGTTCAGATAATCTTTTTGAGTTCCTTGACTGGTACCTGTGGATACCTGTAGTGTAAGCCCCGCCAATTAACACGAGTGAGTTCATGAAAGGCGGCAGCTTCCTCCTGGACAGGGTAAGTTTGAAGGGTAGATGCTAGGGAGTCAGCAAGAGCATTGCCTTTAGATAGAATACCAGGGAGACGTTGATGCCCCCGAAGATGTTGCAAGAATATAGGTTTGGTTCTCCGTTTTAACAGGTTCCTTGCTTGAATCATCAAAGGAGTAATGGGATTATCATCAAGTTTAATATAAGACCAGGTAAGGTTGGGGAGCAGATTAGCAACATAGAGGCTATCAGTAAATAAATTGAACACCTTTGGTATTTCATTTAGAGCTAGGATGACAGCATAGAGCTCCTTGAATTGTGCTGAACCTTGTACCTCATGGACGATGGTTTTGGGACTCTCGTTTCCTTGCATAAAGGGTGGAAAAATGACTATTGCTGCTCCTCCTTTTCCTCCATCAGAAAAAACGGTGGGGTAGGAGGGATTAGCTTTTAGTAAAAACTGTTTGGGTGGCACCCAGTCCAATTGTGAAAAGGAGCTCATCCATTTGTAGGGGCCGTAATGGCAGTCAACTTGTCCAAAAAATCCCTCCATGGCGATTGCAATGCGATTGTTGTTTCTCTGCAGCCAGGTAAAATCAGCTAGTCTAAAGGGGATGATAAGTACATGTGGCTGATGGCCAAAAAGGCGGAGAGATAAATCTCTTCTCTTGCTAATGCAATCTGAAAGTTGGTCTAAAATGGCAGACTATGGGTGTTCCCCCAACAGATAGGTGAATCCAATGAATGGAGTCTCCTCCTTGCGCCAAGAGGCCCGTGAGAAGGGACTTTCCACTGAAAATATAGAAAGTTAGTGGCAAAGAGGGGTCATACCTCCTCAAACAGGAATGATCAATGGCTTGTTGAACCTTAAGGAGAGTACTCATATGTATGGGTTCCAGAATGATTGTTGAGGATAAGTTTGGTCCCCTGAGTAGGTCAAACAGAGGGGTAAGTTCCTCTGTGCTAATGGAGATCCAGGGACTCATCCAATTGATCTCCCCAAGAAGCTTTTGAAGTTGGGGAAGGGAATAACTCTCCTGTATTTGGAGCTGGGGCCTAACAGGGGAAACCACATCTAACTCTAGGATGGACCCGAAGACCTTAAATGGGGGGAGTCGTTGAACCTTCTTGGGTGCAATCTGAAATCCCTGCTCAATAAGTAAATGCAGACAGGACTCAAAAAGCTGATCTAATTGGTCACTTTGTTTTGCCCCAATGATGATATCATCCACATAAACATAAAGCAGATGATTCTTTTGCTTAAGTGGGGCTAGGGTCCTGGACATGAAATATTGGCATATGGGGGGACTATTGGTCATCCCTTGGGGTAGGACTGTCCACTCAAACCTTTGATCAGGGCCTTCAAAATTAGGGGATGGAATAGAGAAAGCGAACTTCTCAGAATCCTCAGGGCTCAGGGGTATGGAGAAGAAACAATCCTTGATGTCAATAACTATAAGGTGATAATGCTTAGGTATGGCTGGAATCCAGGGAAGTCCCCTCTGGGGAGTGCCAAAGGGTAGCATCCTCTCATTTAATCTTCTCAGATCGTGTAGGAGCCTCCAGTTCCCATTAGCCTTTTGGATAACAAAAACTGGGGGGTTCCATGGGCTGGTAGATGGTTTGAGATGACCTGCTTCTAACTGTTGTTGCACAAGCAGGTGAAGTTGTTGTAGTTTATTTTGAGGGAAAGGCCACTGCTCCACCCAAACAGGAGGGCCTGGGAGCCATTTGATTTTTAAAAGCTCCGGGTGAGCAGTGGCCTTTAGGATTGGGGGTGCGGCCGAAAGAACGGTCTTGGTTCCCCTCTTCTATGGTCTCCAAGGAGGGGTCATCTCTATAATTAGGGTGACAGGCCCTCCCTTCCTTAAACTGTTGTTGGTACTCCTCTTCCTCCAAAAGATCATCATAAAAGGCCCTATGATCTGTGGTGATATAGGCCTCTGCTTCACCTAGTATATCTTGCCCGAGAAGATTGGCAGATAACCCTGAGGCCACTAGGGGGTGCACCTCGCCACCATTGCCATCGGGGTCCTTCCATGTGAGCCAAATGGCGGTCTGAAAGGATTCTGTTTGCCTGCTGACTCCCAATAAGGGGGGGCCAGGCAGGAGCTTCCACTGGGGAGGATTTTCCTCCCTTCTTAAGACTGTTCTGTCTGCTCCGGTATCAATGAGGCATTTGAAATTCTTTCCTCCAATAGTAATGTTCATCTTTGGCCTAACCCCTGGCACCAGGGGAACTGTCCAGTGAGTCCTAAGGTTCTCCCCTTATTTAACGGGACTGGGGACCGCCCCTTGGAGAGTTTAAAGGCTTCCCCTTAATGTCCGTTTTAGATTTGCAGTCCTTGGCCCAATGGAACCCTTTTTTGCACCTGGGGCAAGGAGTGCGTGGTGGTTGAGAGGGAGAACCCCCTGGGGGGGTGTAGCCCCCCATTTCCCTTGAGGACACTCTTTTTTGAAATGGCCCTGCTGTCCACACTTAAAGCAGGTTCCCTTCCCAGGGAATGCTTGTTGGAGAGCACAGATGAGAGCGGCCATATTATTATCCTGGGATGCCTTGAGCATTGATGTCATGGCTTGAGTCTGATGGGACATGGTGCCAACGTCTTTAGTGGCAACGATCCATTGTCCCATAGACTGATCCTTTAAGCCTGCACAGGCTAGTTTATGATTGGTGGTCATGCCCTCCCACACGAGCATTTTCACAAACTGATCTCTTAGTGGGCCCGGAGGGAACTTTCTTTGTAAACTTTTCTCCACCCTGTCTATGAAAGAGGCTAAGTCCTCCGACACCTTCTGGGTGATCCCTGAGACTGGGGGCTCTGAGGGGCCTTCCTCAAGCTTTCTCCAAGTGGCCAGACCTATCTCACAAACTTGCTCCTGATAGGGGGCAGGTATGGCCACTTGTAACAAGCCTGTAGAGAATTGATCACTAGATCCTGAAAGCATCCCAAAGGTAATAGGTATAGGAGGGTTAGTGGCCTGATTTCTCTCAGCCTGTGCATGGCACTCATCATTAAAGAAAGCACACCACTTAATATACATAGGACCTGGGAGAACAGCCTTAGTTAAGTTTCTCCAATCTTGGGTGATGCAGTTCTGATGGGTGAGACCTTGTAGGATTGTTTCTGCCCAGGGGGAGTGTGGACCATCCTCAGTGACTGCCTTTTTCAGCTCCTTTAGATCTTGTGCTTCCCATGGATACCAAACCACAGGCCTGTTACCCACCAGGTTGACGTTCACCGGAAAAAGGTAACATGCCTCAGAGGCAGAGGAGGAAGAGGGCCCCAGGCCTGCACTAGATGGTCTCACCAGATATGGTGAGGGAGGGGCTAATGAAGCTCGGAAAGGATTAAAAGAGGGAGTGGCCTCAGGTGGGGGCTATTTTAAGGGCCTAGTGGCTTCCTCCCTAAGCGGCCATGGGGTTGCATCAAAGGGATTGAGAGGGGGGCCTGTCCCAGTCTCCTGCGACAGTTCCTTTTGCTCCTCACTTAAGAGGGCCTTAGAATGATCCTCTTGAGAGTTAGTGCTCTGGGGGGGTCCTTATCTTTACCTGTATGTCGGGCAGGACGTGGCGGGAAACAGCTTTTAAGAGCGGCGATGGTGAGGAAAGCTCCGAGAGGGGGGATCTCTCCTCTATTAACTTGGGCCTTATGGAGAAGTTGCTCAATTCTGTCCCAGGTGTCCCAGTCAGACAGGTTGGCTTCCGGGAGCCAAGGGGCAGTTTTAATGAGGACCTTCCAAGTTTGGAACGCTTGGCTATCTGAAAGCTCTAATCCCCTGCTTCTGAGGAGAACTCGGAGGGAGTCAAGGGAGGGGTCATTTTTGGAATTGGACTGTCCCATATTTTATGGGAGTACACCCACCTGTGGTCCGATTAGCCTGTCAACGATTTCAGTGCCTCACACGGGGCACCAGCTGTTGCTCCCTGCCGAGCAACAAGGTTAGGTGTATCTTCTCAGGACCCCCCGAGGAGAATACGGGGTCGAGCAGGATGATGAGTGTCGGCGGCCAAGGAACCACACCAGGGCCGGGAGGTCTGTCGAAGCAGGATCTCGTTTATTAAGGAAGTTACACGGCTTTTATGTAGGGTGAGGGTACAGCGAAATCCAATCAGATTAGAGGTCAGCAGTGCATGGGGTGTGCACGCAGGCAAGAGTCTCGCGGAACTACTACTAGCCAATCCTAGGCAGTGAGTCAGGCAGCGTCACATAAGGGGAGGAGGTTGCCATGAGGGTATTGTCACCCTTGCTGTCGCCATTACAGGGTGTGCCCCCC